>ML662438.1:5154040-5334208 GCA_007570785.1 Antilocapra americana
GCATGGAATATCTTTTTCCAGCCTTTAACTTTCAGTCTATATGTGTCCCTAGGTGTGAGGTGGGTCTCTTGTAGACAACATATATAGGGGTCTTGTTTCTGTATCCAGTCGGCCAATCTTTGTCTTTTGGTTGGGGCATTCAGCCCGTTTACATTTAAGGTAATTATTGATAAGTATGGTCCCGTTGCCATTTATTTTATTGTTTTGGGTTCCAGATTATCTATCCCATCCATGTTTCCTATCTAGGCAAGTTCCTTTAGCATTCGTTGGAGGGCTGGTTTGGTGTTACTGAATTCTCTCAGTTTCTGCTTGTCTGAGAAAATTTTGAATTCTCCTTCAAATTTGAATGAGATCCTTGCTGGGTACAGTAATCGGGGTTGTAGATTGTTTTCTTCCATGACTTTAAGAATGCTCTGCCATTCCCTTCTGGCCTGAAGCGTTTCTGTTGAGAGATCAGCTGTTATCCTTATGGGATTCCCCTTGTGAGTTATTTTTTGCTTCTCCCTTGCTGCTTTTAATATTTGGTCTTTGTATTTGATATTTGCTAATTTGATTAATATGTGTCTTGGGGTGTTCCGTTTGGGGTTCATTCTATTTGGGACTCTCTGTGTTTCTTGGACCTGAGTGGCTATTTGCTTCCCCAATTTAGGGAAATTTTCAACAATTATCTCTTCAAGGATTTTCTGATGGTCTTTCTTTTTGTCTTCTTCTTCTGGGACTCCTATGGTTCGAATATTGGTGCGTTTAATATTGTCCCAGAGGTCTCTAAGATTGTCCTCATTTCTTTTAATTCTTTTTTCATTTTTCCTTTCTGTTTCATTTATTTCTGCCATTCTGTCTTCTACCTCACTTATCCTGTCTTCTATCTCTGTTATTCTACTGTTGGTTCCCTCCAGGGTGTTTTTGATCTCATTTATTGCATTATTTATTGTATTTTGACTCTTTTTCATTTCTTCTAAGTCCTTGTTAAAGCTTACCTGCATCTTCTCAATCCTTGCCTGCAGGTTATTGAACTGCAGCTCCAACTTATTTTCCAGGTTTTGGATCATATTCACTATCCTTATTCGGAATTCTTTGTCAGGTAGACATCCTATCTCTTCATCTTTTGTTTGGTCTAGGGGGTATTTATCCTGTTCTTTTACTTGCTGGGTATTTCTCTGTTTTTTCATCTTGTTTATCTTGCTGTGTTGCCCCTTTATTGTGGGGGTTCCTCACTATGGGAGGGGTTAGATGTGTGGTTTGTAGAAGTTTCCTGGATGGGAAAGCTTGTGTGGTGTTCTGGTGGGTGGATCTGGGTTTCCTCACTGTAACTAACAATGGAGTGTCCAGTAAAGAGATTTGAGGTGTCGGTGGACTTGGTTTGACCTTGGGCAACCTGTGTATTGAAGCTCCTGGCAGTGTTCCTACGTTGCTGGTGAATTTGCTTGGTATATCTTACTCTGGAGCTTGTTGGCCCTTGGGGGTTGATTAATTTCAGTTTTGGTATGGAGGAGGTTGATGAGTTCCTATCGATTAATTAACCCTTGGATCCAGGAGTTTTCTGGAATTCTCAGGGTCTGGGTTTAGTCTCCTGTCTTCCAGTAGCCTCAGGGCTCTTTTATCTCTGCACTGATGGTGGCAGAACCTCTAGTTTAGTGATGAGAAGTTTCTTCACAGTGAGGGACACCCTGTCAGGTACACCAAGTTACATGGCATGGACCAGAAGGAGAAGAGAGGAATCCGATGGTGAGGGAGTGAAGTGGCCAGTGATTGCTCCTCTGTGTGCCCTCCACAGCCTGGATCCCTTGGAGATGTTCACAGAGTTATATCGAAATGTGAAGAGTGTGGAAGGAGACAGAATTGACCAGAGAGAGAAAGGAGAGAGTCAGATGGATAGAGACAGATCCAGCCAGTGGTCAGTTATTTCAGTGTTCTTCACAGCTGGTAACTCTCAAGCAGAGTCCCAGAGTTGGGTAGAGAATATACAGAGGAAGAGGACGTTTAAGGTGTCTTGGTAGGAGAAGAAAAGAGAAAAGAAAAAGAAAAAAAAAAAAGAAAAAAGGAGAGACAAGAATGGGGAGAGAGCAGTCAAGCCACTGATCTCACTCCAAGGTAACGATGAGTATTGGATCTTGGGTCCTTAAAGGTACAAAGTTGATACCCAATACTAATAGGCAAAGATTAAAAATCTAGAGTAAAGACGGGATTCTCAAAATACTATTACAAAGAAAAAGATAGAAAGAAAGATAAGGAAGAGAAAGAAAAACAAAAACAAAAACAAAAACAAAAAAAAAGAGAAGAAAGAAGAATGGGGAGAGAGCAGTCAAGGCAATGATCTCACTCCCAGGTAGCAATGGGTACTGGAGCTTGGATCCTTAAAGGTACAAAGTTGATAACAAATACTAATAAGCAAAGATTAAAAATCTAGAGTAAAGACTGGATTCTCAAAAGTACTATTATGAAAAAAAGAAAGAAAGAATGATAAAGAAGAAAATACAACAACACCACCACCACCAACAACAACAACAAAAATCAGTAAAAAAAAAAAAAAATTTTTTAAAAAGGGGAATAAAGTGGAGATATAAAAGGTAAAAAAGGAGATAGGACGGAGAATGCAATAAGGGAGAAAGAGGAGATTAAAAAAAAGGGGAAATAAAAATAAAGGAAAAGAAAGGCAAAAAAAAGAAAATAACAAGGTTATAGGGGACTTAAAAATTCTAAAAAAAAAAAAAAGGGTATAAAAAAGTTTTAAAAATTTAAAAGATGTTCCTAGTACAGTTATAACTAAGGCTTTCTCTGGTGCTGATGCGTACTGGGAGGGGTTAGTTTATTTTTCAGACAATTCCTTGGGTCCGGCTTGTACTTCTCATGGTCTATAGACTCCAAACCTGTTGCCTCTGCTAGCTTAAGCGTCTTCTGTTTCCTGGTCTTTTATGTGTCTATTCAGCACTCTGGAGTTTGCCCTGCTCCTGCTGAGTGCGCTTCCCCTGCCCCTTCTGCTCTGCTCTCTGTCGTCCGCCCGGCGCAGTTGGGGAGTGCGGCTTCTCCCCTCCCCCGGCCCAACCGCTCGGCTTTCCCGACGTGCAGCTAAGCACGTCTTCTTACGTGTGAAGAGCTCCGATCCATCCAGAATCCCCAGTAGTCTTGGTTAGCACCTAGCTCTGTGCGCAATTTGGCCGAGGAAGCCTCGCCGGGGCTGGGCTATGCCCGCTGGTCTCGGGCAGGGGTTGGGTCTGTCCGCAGCCCGAAGGCGCCCAGCTCCGCCCAGCCGGCCGCCTCCCTGCTGACTCCGCCTCACCCTTTGGTCTCGCTGAGGCTGGGTTATGCCCGCTGCACTCGGGCGGGGGCTGGGCCGGTCCGCAGCCCACAGGCGCCCAGATCTCCTCTGCCGGCCTCCTCCCTGCCGACTCTGCACGCCCTTTGTTCTGTGCCACCCGGCCGGCTGCCTCTCTGCCGACTCCGCACACCCTTTGTTCTGTGCCACCCGGCCAGCCGCCTCTCTGCCGACTCCACACCTCTCCTTGTTCTGCGTGGGCCTGGCAGGGGGGCTCTTCCTGGGGAAGGCTACTTCTCAGTCTATCTCCGGTTAGCCCCCTGGGTTGGGTCGCTCAGGCTGCTCCGTTCCCTGAGAGCGCGGCCCGCCCCTCCCTGAGCAGTCCGCTTTGGCTAGTGGGGGGTTGGGGCGTCCGCCGCCGCTGCTTCCCTGTGCCTTCCAGCCAGAGATGTAGCTTGCAGGGCTTAATTATTAATCTGCTTTTACTCCCAGCTATCTTGCTCTCCAAGATTCACCGCAAATCCGCCCGAGAGAATGCTCCCTGGTATTCAGAAACCTTTCTCCTCTTTTTTTTTTTTTTTCCTCTTTATTCCAGACTCCCCTTCCGGGACGGATCCCCGCCCCCAACTCTGTCTCTCCCTTTACTTTTTTCTCTCTCTTTTTTCTTTTGTCCTACCTCCTCTCGTCAGTAATGGGCCGTCCCTTCAGATGCCCGATGTCCTCTGCCAGCATTTAGATCCTGTTTTATGGAGTTTGCGCGGTCTTTAAAAGTTCTTTTGGTGTATCTATTGGGGAGAGAGTGGTTTCCCCGTCCTATTCCTCCGCCATCTTAGTTCCCCTCCACCAGTCCAGGTTCGATGCATGGGACAGGGTGCTCAGGGCTGGTGCATTGGGATGACCCTGAGGGATGGGATGGGGAGGGAGGTGGGAGGGAAGTTCAGGAAGGGGAACACATGTACACCCATACTGATTTATGTCAATGTATGGCAAAAACCACTACAATATTATAAAGTAACTAGCCTCCAATTAAAATAAATAAATTTAAAAAATAAAAGAATATAGATATGTAACCATATCATTTTACTATATACCTGAAACTAACACATTATTATAAATCAACTATACTTCCATTTTAAAAATAGGAAGAAATTTGTGGAGGATATATTTAAGAAAAATAGTGAGCTGACCATTTGTTCCCTTTAGCTACAAAAATCCAGGACAATGGACCATATGGCTTTGCAGTTTACTTTGCATGCAGAGCAGACAGTGAAGACTGCTGTGATGGAAAAAGAAATACATGATATAAAACATAAACTCCCCATGAGGTTTTATGATACAAAGCACCTGGGAGCCTGGAGGTTGGCTCCTGATGACAGTTATCATTTATAAATATTAAATAAATATAATCATGAAAACACTCATTGCTCCCAGCCAACTTCCAGCTGGGCAGGTGCCACTCTTCCTTGTCTGTTTATTGTCATCTGAGCAATGAGGCCAACCTGACATCAGGACTCTCCCCAAAGCAAAATTGTTTGTGTTATTTCAAGAAGTGAGGGGTGCAAACAACAGCCCAACTGGGTCTTAAAAGCTACAGTGGAAAATCCCTAGCTACTCCCAAAATATGCCCTAAACTACAAATAGCTACATATGTTTTATGTGTGTATGCATAATGTTCCTTTTTTTATTGTGTTTGTGGTATGAGCCGTTTAATACAAACCCATTTGTTTATGATTCATCAGACCTTTCTTATGGACCCAGACTTTGTGTAAGACACAATGCAAGGTACAGGAAATACAAAAGTGAGCAAGATAAATGGGTTATTTATTATTTAATTTATTTATTTGGCTACCTTGGGTCTTAGCTGTGGCATGTGGGATCCTCGTTGCCTTATAAAGTACCTTTCATTGTAGCTGACGGTCTCTAGTTGGGGCTTGTGGGCAATAGACTTTTAATTAGCTAGGATTAGGTTCAGCTACATATAATAGAAAAATCCAAACAAGTGAGAAATGTTCCCTCCCTTACATAAAAGAGAACCAGAGGTACAAAATCACAGGTTGGGATGGAGGAGTCATGCTGTCGCAAGTCAGGCTTTTGTATCTTTCTGCTCTGCCTTGCCAGCCGCAAAGTTTCTTCTTCAACATCAACTTCTGATCCAAGATGACTGCTGGCGCTCCAGCCATGACAATCCTTTTCCACACCGCTGGGAGGAGGAGGGCAAAGATATGCGCAGTTCCTCACATTTAAGAAGGCTTTCTGGAAACCTACATGACACTCTAACTTTTCATTAAGTAGCACTTAGCCATGTGGCCACAAACAACTGCACAAGGGTCTGGAAAACAGAGCAAGTTAGCAGGATATCAGCTAAAAATTGAGATTCTTGAGATCAACAAATTGTCAAGCAGGACACACCATGAACTGGTTATCAATGCTCAGGGAGGACCCCGATTATCACTACATGGAGGAATAGCAAAGATCATCCCTGTGCCACCCACCGGCTTCTTCCCATACCAAATGCTTCTTCCCATAGCATCTTGGTGTCCGAGTTGCCAAGGAAAACACAACATTGTCAAGCATTGAATGAATCAACCCTTTATTCACACTGAGAAGAAAGAGAAAGATCAGCGCCAGTGGTGTGTACTCGTTCCTCTGCTAGCAGATGCCCGTGTGCCGACACAGGGCAATTGTGCTGTAGCAGAAGGACCCCTCCTACCCACTTCAGGAGTCTGAAATGTTGAAATCCATGCCATGCCTCAGAACATGCTTCAGCAGAACAAAGGAGTACATACTGAGCCTGAGACAGGGCAAGATATTCCTGCACAAGCTGATAAGCCCATGCAGGCTGTGTGGATTCTTTATCTCTAGATAGGGAAGGGATCCAGGCCAAGAGGCCCATTCTTATGTGGCCTAGCAGGGGCTGAAAGACTACATGCAGGAGACTACCATTCCCAGCACAAATAGTGGTCTCTGATACAGAACATAGTGTGGAACGCTAAGGTTGAGTAACTTCCTCAAAGTCACACAGCTTTTAGGTGGTGGATCCAGGCCATGAACTTGGATAGTTTGGCCCTAGTGTCCACATACGTAACTCCTGTGCCCTATAGGAAAGGGCTCGGCACTAAGGGACTCCCCAGCCACAAGGACAGATCCTATGGGAGAACAGAGAAGGAAAGGAAAGAAAGGAATGTAAAGTTTAAAATCTATATCTCTTTTTACTCCTCATACCAGAAGCAAACTATTAGGCGAGGATAACTCGCAGCATCAGCTTAGTGCCTCAGGACACAGTACATATTTCTTGAATGAATGAATTCCCCACGGTGGCCCTGGAGGAGCTCTTGGAAGGCAGATGACATTGGATATAGAGCTTTGTGTTGAGGAGAATTTCACCAGGGAGAGCATGACAGGAAAGGCATGCCAGACAGATGGAGGAGCTTGAGCAAAACCAGAAAGTTTTGCAAGTGTGTATCTTGTGCAGGAAATAGTGTGTAACCCAGTTGTCACTGGAGCTTGTGGTTCTCAGGGTTGGTGGCAGGATTTGATACTGGATTGTTCTGAGCCTTGAATGTCATGCCAAGGAGCATCATTTTGTCTAGGAGGCTGTGAGGAGCCCCACTGAGTAGTGTGGGGAGAAGCTGTATTCAGTTTATTGACTCCTGGAGGGCAAGGAGCTGGGCAGCAGGGAGACAAGACTGGGATAATGAGGACCTGGCAGGTGAGAGTAGGAGGGGGCCCAGAACATGGAGGGGTGGACATGAAGACTTCCTGGAGGTCAGGCTGTGCAGTCTTCATGTCCTGGGGGAAGAGAAAAGGGCCAAAGAGGACTCCTGGGTTTCCACTAAAGAGGGACTGCATTGTGGCATCCAGGGGCAGGTCTGGATGGGAGGTAGCAAGGGGAAGGGGATGAGTTCGCTGTGGGACACACCATATTGAGATGCCTGTTTTACTTTCCCCGAGATGATTACCTCCTAATTGTCTCCCTGCTGTCACCCTGGTCCCCCCATAGTTTATTCACAACCCAGAAGCCAGAATGATCCTCTTTAAGTCAGGCTTCTTTCCTGCTCACACCTACCAGTGGCTCTCATCCCTGGGTAAAAGCCAAAGTCCTTGACTCTACAACACAGGCTCCCCATGACCTCCCCAGACTAGCTTCTGTTACTGCCCCTTGCTCACTCCACTCAACCCCACTGGCCTCAGGACCCTCACTTTGGTCTAGAACCCTTCACCCAAATGTCTGCCTGGCTAACCGCCTACCTCTTTTTCATCTTTGCCCAAATGCCACCTTCTCAATGAGGCCAACCTGAACTGTCCTATTTCAAAGGTACCCCCTCTCCTCATACTCCTCATCTCCCTTTCCTGGTCTGCTTTTTCATTTTCCATTGTACTTACAACCTTCTAACTAACCATAATGAACTCATTTATTATATCTATTGTTTATTGTTGATTTCTCTGCCCCCTCCTGCCTCACCCTGCCACTAGAATCCAACTCCATGAAGGCAGCGATCTCTATATGTCATTTCCCCTGATACATCCCAAGAACCTTGAAGGGTGCCTGGCACATAATGAGATCTCAGTAAGGACAACCTGTCAGATTTATGAACACTGTGGAAATGTGTTGGTCTCAGAAATGATGGTTTTCTATTCTGAACAGAGGTGGGGACTGTGGAGACAGAATCTGATATTCACCCTGGGGTGCTGGTGGAGAGAATTTGAGATTTCTCTGTCTGGGAAGAGGACTTCCACCCAAGGTGTCAAGGAAGGGATGTCAATTTGGGGAGAGACCCACCAGGAGTCAAGAAACCATCCCCAGAGTCAGTCCAGCCTGGGGGCCAAATGGTGTGAGTACTTGAATACTAGTTCTGCACAGGAAATTCACTTCATTCAGAGCACAGTGCTTTTCAGGCTCAGGGCTATATGTTGCTGTGGAAAGAACTAGGCTTCAGTCAAACAAATTTGAGTTCATGGCCCACTAGCTGTGGGACAAATTATTTGACCTCTTTGTTTCTCAGTTTACTTTTCTGTAAAAGGAGAATAGTAATGCCTTTGTAGCCTTATTAATTATTATTATTTTTTAAATTTTTATTCAAATAGGTTATCAAGTGCCCACATTTTATATAGGCACCATTTCTGGCATCAAGTAAGCACTTAAAATGTTAATTCTAAGGATGTTGATGATGATGATGACAATACAAGGACCTAGATATTTGTTGTTCCTAGACAGGTACATTTAACTCTTTCTCCTATTCATGTCTGCATTTGTTTCTGTGGCTGCATCATTCTTTTCCAGTACTTAACTGGCTTTTTCCATGTGATGGAAAACAAGGGCATAGGTCACTCTGAATTAACATCCTTCCAACCCTCAGACCCAACAGGCAAGAGAGATTCTCTCCTACCCCAATTAAATAAAACCCTCAGAAGGACCCTGCTTGGCCTGTCTTGGATCCTGTGACCAGCCTGTCCTAATCATTTGGTCAGAAGAATGGGGTTCTATCAACAGCCAGCCAAGGATACCTACTCACCACTTTTGGTCAGGGTAAGAGTCTCTCATAGATTGTAGGTCGGATATTACATTTTTCTGGAAAAGTAAAGTAGTCATATCCTGTCATCATGTCATTTTTCATCACTTCTTGGTGTTTTTTCTATGTACTTGTTGCTAAATTTTGAGTTTCCTGGGGCAGGGACCATGACTTCAGTATGGTCGCTCTGCTCTCTAAGTGGAAGTTGTTGAGTTGAAGCTGAATGTGAGCTAGATCAGAGAGTAACAGACTCTGTAGATAACACCTGAGGAGACAGAAGTGGAGTTTCCTGGGAGTCTCATGGGCTCCAACTTTAGGGTCTTCTGAGACCCATTATCTTTCTCATGAGGGACTTTGAAAGGAACACTGAAAATCAAGAGATTAAAGCCCACTTGTGACTCTTCTACACAAGCTGTGTGACCATGTAGAAATCAGCAGACTCCTGGGGCCAATTTTGTCTAATTTATAAAATGAGAAAGATGGCCTTGGTGGTATCTTATTTACAGTCTTAAAATTCTGTGAACATATTCATCTTGCTTTTTGACATTTTATTGATTCCTTTGAATCTCTGTTCAACATTTGAGTAGTGTCACCATCTGATGTCATTTTTAAAGGTCATTGTATCTATCTTGCACCACTTAAAATTCAACAGTAACCTTTTCAATTTAAACTGAGGGAAGACTCAATTTAGAGAAAAGAACATTGGACTGAAAATCAGGACACAAGCTCTAGTTTCCATTCTGCCCTAATGGGATGAAGGGTATTGGCAAAACTGCTTAAAATCTTTTAGCCTTGGCCTCCTGGTTTGTATGTAACACAGCCGGTGTAGATTTGGTAAAAGGCAAGATCAGACTTTAACTTTCTAAGATACTGGCACAGGGGAAACAGCCTGTCTCTCTTTTTCCCTGTTAGCAAGACAACCATCTATGCTTTAGCTAAGCACAAGGCAGCCCAGCCAGAGACTGCATCTCCCTGCCTTCCTTGTGGCTCTGAGATAAAGAGTAGGGCTATGGGTGCTGAGAGAGGTGGTATATACATCTTCCAGTTTATCCCCAACCTAAGCACAGTTTGCTTACCCTGGACTTCTTCTATCTGGGCCCAAAATTGAGCCCAGATAATGGAAGCTACAGGTTGATGCAGGTGGAGGATGGCAGAGCTGAGAGGTAATAAACCAGAACCCTCCCCCCCAATTCTAACCACCACTGGCCTAGGTGGTGGTTAGAATTTTGAAAAAGAGAAGACTAAATTTCCACTTTATTTTATCCTCTGTGTTTTGGGGAGTCTTTTATAGCAACTTAGCCTACACCTTATCAATCACAGAACTATGATTCCCTTTTCCTTAGTTGGCACTATGATTTTCTTTAAATAGCTTACACAGTGGTTGAGAACATAGACTCTAGAATAAGAATGGAACAGAATCAATCTTGGTTTGGTTGCTCTTCAACCCTAGAACCTCAAGAATGTTACCTAATATTCCTTGCCTTCGTTTGACAATCTGTATAATCAAGCAACATTGAAACTTACCTGCTGGGATTATTGTGAGGATCAGATGAGAGGAAGGTATAGAAAGCCATGACCTCAGTGTTGGCATCTTGTAAACCTTCAAAAAATATTTGTTCCTGTTAAAATTATCAGTATTATCTGTATCATCCTTACTGTTATCACCATCATGGGATATCATGTAATATAACATGATAATACATGTTATCATGTATTTATATGCTTTTAAAACCAGCTCTCTGAACATCCTAGACTTTGGAAACCCACTAAGAATAGTCACCCAACCTGAATTGAGCACTCTAGGACTCTGTATATCTGTTTGACACGGGGTGAATTTAGTCCCATGCATGAGTGTGTGTCCTAAAGACACCTGCTGCCTTTGCCTTTAGCCTGCTTGTAGTGTCAACTGCAGGGTGAGCATGGTGTTTGCGGCACCCGTGGTTTTGCATGTTCAGCATCCTCTCAGGAGCCAGAGCACCTGAAGTGAGATAAATGAGAGGTTGAGTAGAGGGTGGTTTCTTTTTCTTGTCATCCTTACATGTGTTTTTTTGATTATTAAAAAGGGCCAATGACAGGGATCTAAGGAAGAAGCTTTAAACATTACCATTCATGTGAAAATCTTTTCTTCTTAATCAAATATTATATTGGATATACAAAAGCCACGTGGTTAATTGGTTCATGTAGTTTGGGGATTTTAAAAACTATGAAAATATTTTCCTTTTCAGTTCAGTTCAGTCACTCAGTCGTATCTGACTCTTTGCAACCTCATGGACTGCAGCATGCCAAGCTTCCCTGTCCATCACCAACTCCCAGAGCTTGCTCAAACTCATGTTCATTGAGTTGGTGATGCCATCCTACCATCTCATCCTCTGTTGTTCTCTTCTTCCACCTTCAATATTTCCCAGCATTGGGATCTTTTCCAATGAGTTGGTTTTTCACATCAGGTGGCCAAAGTATTGGAGCTTCAGCTTCAGCATCAGTCCTTTCAATGAACATTCAGGACTGATTTCCTGGGATTGACTGATTTGATCTCCTTGCTGTCCAAGGGGCTGTCAAGAGTCTTATCCAGTACCACAGTTCAAAAGCATCAATTATTCAGCACTCCTTTTCTTTGATCATTTTAATTAACCAAATAATACAAATTTGTTGGAAATTAGGAAATGAAAATAAGCAAAATTTTTAATATTTAAAATCCCCTATAGTTCCACCACTTAGAAATAACTACACTAGAATGCTGAGATGCTTTCTAGTCATAAATCAGCATTTCCCCCCAGCTGTCCAAGACAGCATTCGTGCCTTATGCCTACACATCTGACCCAAACTCTCTCCCCAGAATTCTTCCTCACCCTGTCACCATCCCCTGTCCTCCTACCCAGCAAAACCTGTGTGTACTGACTGTGAGATAAAAGGAGCTCCAAGCCCTGAGCCCTCCAAGCATTTATTCTCCTGTACTTTTGACACTGAACTCGCAGTGTCAAAACCTAAAGAACTACTGGCCCAGGGACTTCACTGGTAGTCCAGTGGTTGAGAATCCACCTGCCAGTGCAGGGAATATGGGTTCCATCTCTGGTCTGAGAAGATCCCACATGCTACAGGGCAACTGAGCCCATGTGCTGTAACTACTGAGACCACCCACCACAACAAAGATTCTGAGTGCCGCAACTAAGACTCAATGCAGCCAATAATTTATTTATTTATATTCATAAGTAAATATACTTTTAAAACCCTCCGGGTCCAGCATGTCCCAAAATATATAATGAGAGACATAAATTGGAATTACAATTTTTAAAAAACTTGATGATGAACTACTGGGATAAAGATAGCTAAACGTATACCAGAGCTGCACACACTTCAAGCTTATTCAACCTTGAACTCCCTTGTTTATGTCCATTCCCTTTGGGAAATATCAGTTTAGTTTGTCTATTTCATTTACTAGGAGAAGAAACAGTTTTCTCAGAGATATTAGAGGACTTGCTTAATGTCACACTGCTTGAGAGGAACAGAACTCGGCCTTGGAACTCAGATCTATTAGCAGAAGGCCCTGTGCTTCCTCCAAGGTCCCACAGAGTCTTTGTTCTGCACTATCTTTCCATCCAGATGTTTTGCATACACCGGTGTGTGTGTACCTGCCTTTTGTTTCCTCTGTGAGATTAAGGACCAAGTGTTAATGTTTTGTTCTTTCTTCTCCAGTTCTGAAGTTGATGCTCAGTGAACCATATTGAGTTTCCTTCAAAGAGTCAGAAATACCAGCTGTAGTGGATATTTGGTCTTGCTGACACAGCATCCATTCTTTTTGGTAACATATTTCCATTTTCCTTGAGATGCTAACCAGGTACCCTACTTCAGTCTTCCATCCATGTGGTTGAGGCAGATAAGCACCATTCTCTTGGATCCCATATGACCTGAAATTAGTCAGTTAGTGTATTCTATTCCTTTGCCCACAGGAATTAGTGTTAGACCCATGACCCTACCCAGGTGAATAGAGTCAACTTGAGACTCTTGTTGGAACTGTTGACAAAGAGGACTCTCTTTCTGGGAGTGTCCTAAGCTGGCAAAATGTAATCTTGATGCTACCTGTAGCTACTTTGCAAAGAATCTGCCAAAGAATAAAGCCAACTCAGAGAAAAGCAAAACCATGAGATGGAAAAAGATAGCCTCGATGACATTATTTAAGAGTCTGGAGCTATCTGTTTCTGAAGTTAGCACTAGCTCTGGGTTTTTCAGGTACCTGAGCCAATAAATTGCCTTTTTCCCAGTCTAATGGATCTGGGTTTCTGTTTTTGTATCTAGAAGAGTCCTTATTAGTAAATCAGGACATTTTTAGAATTTTGTTGCTAAAACATAAAGATTTTAAAGGGAATTTCACATGTTTTTACTGGACAAGAACCATCAAGCCACGACATACTGAAGGGGATTATTCCATAACACCTGGACCTTTCTTTCCTTTTTAAAAGCAAAGAAGGAGTGTTCAGGAGTTATGTGTTACATACATTTTCTACCCCCGAGAACTGGCAGACTTTATAAGACTGGCTAAGGGAACTCAGCTAAGAGAAAGAAGACTGTCACCCTTAGTGAAAACAGAGATGATTATATATTTAATTTTATTACCACAACCCAACCTGGCAAATTCTTAGATACCTGCAGAGTATGCTAGTAGGAGTTTGTATAACTGCACAGACAGCTATTGGATTTGAACTTAGTGAAAAGAACTCTGGATTCACAGTCTGACACATATCAGGTGCTCACTAAATATGTATTATTTTTGCTATTTTCTGACGTTATCACTTAGGGGAAGTAAAAATCACAAAATTGCATTTTTTATCAGTTAGATGGGAATATTCATTGCTTGCTTTCTTCCAAGACAGCCCTGTTTAATTTCCATAGCACATAACACATCTGAATGGTGTACCCCCTTTGTCATATGGACTTTTTCATTCATTTTTCCCATCACTTCTTCATTCATTTACCCTCTGTTGAACTCTAGACCAGGGATTCTGCAAGGTGGTGAGGATACAGTGGTGTATAACAGTCCCTGTTAGTTTATTTCGACAGTCTTTCACAGAGGACCCACCGTGTGCCTGCTGGTTGCCTGGTTCAGTGTTTGGCATCTGGACACAAAGTTGAGAGTAAGTCATGACTCTGTCCCTACAAAGCCAGCAGGCTCCACAGTGGAGAGTCCCCCACAGCCCATGTCCTACCCTCAGGAACAGTGGGGCAGGAAAAGGGTGAGAGCCACTGTGGCAGGTGATGAGGAGACCCTGGAGAGTATTAAGCAGGACAGTTGTTAGTTCTTGGACTGGGAAAGAACACTTAAGTGAGGCAAGGGATGAAAGGGCCCTAAAGTAGAGTAATTGCATGAAGGTGATTTGGAGGAAATAATTCCAGAAATTTTTAGGCAGTATGGAGAGCAGGCGTGCCTTCAGCTTGACAAAAGGCAAATGCTCTTACTATTGTTGTCACATGTTTATTTCCAGGAGATGTTTATTCAAGGTTGAATTCAAGAGCTCATTTCTGAAAGCAGAAAGTGGCTACACCCAGCATCGTCTGTGGCATGTGGCTCCCTGTCTCCTGGATCGAAGCCTCGGGCAGCACTGAGCACACTTTGTTACACTCACAGCAGCAACAAGACTGCCTTAAACTTCCCCCTCATGGAACCACGATCCTTAATGGAAAAGACAACGCATTTGTCACAGCCGAGCTGCTCAGACCCAAACAGGCCAGCCAGAGGAGGCAGCACCACCAAAACTCAGATCCCCAGGAGGGAGGCCCCAGCACTTCCACTTCCTTGTTTCTCTTCCCAGGGCTTGTGTCTCAGGTTTAAACACAGGTGGATTAACTGATGCGGAACAGTTTGATGGTATCGCCCTATCCTCAAAAAAAGAGTTTTTTTCTGATTATGCTAATAATTGAAGTGCACACTCATATAGAAAATTGGAGGATACACAAACCTAAAACTATCACAACATTGTTAATCGGCTATATCCCAATATAAAATAAAAAGTTTTTTTAAACATCACCCAAACTACCACAAGGGCACAACTCTTTCTGAGTCTACCTGTGTGTCTAGCCACTCACACTGTACTCTTGTTTCCTTCTAATAAACATTTTACTTGTTTCACTAAAAAAAAAGTTTAAAAAAAGGAGAAAAATGGATACCCTTCACTATTACCATTCAGAGATAACCTTGGTCATGTTTTTAATATTCTTGACCTTTTTCTTTGTTGATGTGTGTGTTTGATTTTGGAACCATGTTGCATCCTCACTTTTACATCTTTTTAATTTTAATTTAGAGTAATCTAGTCCTGACATTGGGGGGTCCCTGACATGGGAAGCTGGGAAGGTCTCTGTTCTCCCGTAAATACTCTCCATAGTACAAGCCAGAGACAAAAGATGCTCTGGTTACTTACTCAACTTTGTGTCCAGATGCCAAACACTGGACCAGGCAACCAGCAGGCACACAGTGGGTCCTTTGTGAAAGATTGTTCAAATAAACTAGCAGGAACTTGACCCAAGGTGGCCCTCCCATTTCTGGTGTGCAGTTTAGGTCTGCAGCATGCACCCATCACCCATAAATTGAGAATAAAACTCCCCATTGCTGTACTCAAAGCCACGTGCTGCCAGAACACAGAAATTCAGCCATGACTGCAGAGACAATTTGCAAAGCTGACCCACATGTAATAAATGAATCTGTGGGTTTTGGTGTGGTATTTGGACAAGACTATGTCACTTGATACATATTATTTGTCTGAGGATTATGTAGATGGTACAATAAATGGATTGGAAAATGTTTAAAGAGATTATCACACACACACACAGAGAACAGTGGAGAAAATAAGGATCCCCTTTAGAACACACATTCAATATATTTATCTTTCATTCTGTGGGATTTACCTTGTAAAGATGCTCTGTGAACTGTAAAGTGCTATGTAAAATAACATTAGCACTCAGAGTGCTATCGTTTGTATGGAACAAATGGATATGTGCATCCATATAGATGCTCACAGAAAACCTGCTTTCAGAGTTTATAAATTATTATAAATTTACATTTATAATATGTAATCTAAAGCAGGCGAACCTGAAAAGCTGCTTTTTCTGCTATGAAATTCTCACGATTTTATTTCTTTCTGTGGTTATAGATTTTGATGCTCTTACTTGGATTACCTCTCTGTTAAAATATTTCCTGTGAGAGGTATTAAGATTTCTTTGTATTGATTTTTAAATACTTTTTTTATTGATTTTGTTCACAAAAGGGGTATTGTGACACATATCCATAACTATTGACTAGGTTGACTAACCAAGAGCACTAAACCTAGTCTTTGAGTTCTAAAAAACGGTAAATAAGTTGTTCAAGCTTCAAAAGATGGTCCCTTTCCAGGTCACTCATCTTTTTGTTTGTTTGTTTTAAGCTTTTCTTTAAAAAAAATTTTTATTGGAGTATAGTTGATTCACAAAGTTATATTAGTTTCAGGAATACAGCAAAGTGAATTGGTTATACATATATCCACTCTTTTTTTTTTTTTTTTTTTTTTTTGATTCTTTTCCTATGCAGGTCCCTCATCTTATGCAGGTGGTGAAACTCCCTGGAAGGCAGATGGGCCTGTATCTGTGAGTGTTGGCCTCTGTCAGTAAGAACAGGGGCTCTCATTAAGGGAGGGGCTCTCAGTAAGAGCATCCTGGAGAGACTTACCTTTCAACTAAGTCTCAGTCTAAATTGCTTGGGAGATAGTTGAGCTTCCATTATTCAGAAGCTCCTGCCTCACAGCTCAATGCTATGTGCAGCCAGGTGCCTACAGCTCTGATTGGTAATGGTGAGATTTTAATCAGTGTTTTGGACTCCATCTAGAAATGCATTCCAAGTCTATTTGCCTGCAGAAGCCCATCCTTTTGGGGACCTGTTTTAGTCCATTTTCATGAAGGAAGGAACATCAACCACATGACCTCCGCTCTTCTTAGGAGTTTCAGCACCCACACACAGAACTTCCTTCTTAAGATTTAGCTAGTCCTCTTTCTGACTTGGTGTCAGGGAAGTTGGGGCTCCTTTGTGTGCAGGGACACGAGGCAAGAGCAATGACCTTGGCCTATCCATGTTCTGGCATCTCAAGATGCTGTGCTTCTGAGGTGGGATGGTATGGACACACTACTAGTCATGCCAGCTGGAGAATCCTCTGGACTCCTTCCTCTCTCCCATCCCACACCTAGTGAGTCAGTGGCCCTGCCACTGTTCTTCTTTGGCAGCTCTTGATCCACACCCCTTTCCCTGCTCTAATTCCAGCCTCTACCCCAACTCATCCCCCTATTCTCCCTGCCCCCAATCACATCTGGACTCCAAACTGAAGCCAAGGCAGTGGTCCCCAAACATACAAAATAGGGAATGTCTTAGTCAAGTTTCTCCCAGGGACAAGACTAATAGGATATATACAGAGAAAGAGACTTCTTATGAGAAACTGTCTCACATGATTATGCAAATGAAAAGTCCCAAATATACCATCTGTAAATTGGAGATCCTTGGGTGCTGGTGGTGCAAATCCCAGTCTGAATCTAAAGGCCTGAGAACCAGGAAAACTAATGGGGTAAATCCTAATCTGAGGACAAGAGAAGACTCGCATTCCATCTTAAACTGTCAGAGAGTGAATTTTCCCTAACCCAGGCTTTGTTCTATTCAGGCCTCCACTGGATATTGAATAGGGCCCACCCACACCGGGGAGGGCGATCTGCCTTACTCAGTCGACAGATTCAAATATTAACCTCATCTAGAAACACAGACACACCCAGAATAATATTTAACCAGATATCTCAGCCCCTGTGGCCCTGTCAGGCTGACATGTAAAATTAACCATCACAGAGAGTTTTATTCCCTGTAGTTTCAGAGAGGCAGAATCTTGTAAGAAAAGCTTCCTACATGGCACAGAAGCCACAGTTCCTCCAAGTATGCACCCATTTGCTTTTAGAATCCAAGGCCCTGAGCAAACAGGTGTTAAAAATGCAGGTCTTGGCTTCTCCCTGACCCAGAGCTGCCACATCTCTGGGCAAGGTATGGGAGTCTGCATGACCACATGCAGACTACATGCTATGTATTCTATGTACTACATGCTTCATGCTATGTAAACAGGATAAAGTTCAAACTCCTCCACGTGGATGGTGGGCTCTTGAGTGTCTGACCCCTGCCCACCTGTCTAGCACTGGATCATCGTGTTCCCCCTTTCCTGCCAATGTCCCTCACCAGGCTCTGGGCAGGAGGACTCCCATTGCATACCTCCTCCCAGTCCCCCCTATTTCAGGTCTTTGTGCTACTTCTTGGTCCTGACACTCCCCCCACCTGTATGTTCTTCCCCTTTCTCTTCGCTTGGCTGATACTTGCTCATATTTTCAAACCCAACTCAAGAATCCTCTGCATCTGATACCTCTGTGCTAAGATAAAGAAATATTTCATTCATTCAACAAATAGTTATAGAGGCCTTTCCACATGTCAGGCACTATTCTGGTATCTAGTAGTGGACACAACAGACAAAAGAACATACCTGCACATAACACATATTCTCAAGAGGAAGACCAATAAGCAAATTTTTAAAAAAATGTAAAATATATGATATGTCAGATAAAGGTGACATGAAGAAAAATAAAGCAGGATGAGGTGTGGGGAGAGCATTGATTTGGGGAGTAATCAAGGCAGGTCTCACTGATGGGGTGGCAAATGAGCAGAAACCCAGAGAATGGTCATCCCAGAAGAAGCAACAATATCCATGGAGATGCAGGGAGTGAGTGTGATTGCATGATTAAGGCACGGCAAGGATATCCATGTGGTTGCAGTGAACAGAGTGAGAAAGACAAGAGGATGACATGAGCTCAGAAAGGCCATAAGAAGCCAGAACATGCAACCTTCCTTTTGGCTGTTGTAAGGCTCTGACTTGTCCTGCGTGGTTAATCATCAGAAGGTTTGGAGCAGTGGGGAGACATGATTTGACTGACTTTTAACAGATCTTAGATGGCAAAGTAGAAACAAGGGTTGAGGTCATTGTAATGGTTCAAGTGAGAGGTATTCATGACTCAGATTAAGGGTAGGATGGAATGGTGAGAAATGGCAAGATTCAGGATTAGATGTTGAAGTGGATTTGGAACATCAGAGACAGATTTGAGACACAGATAGCTGTAAACTTTCTTTATTCTGGTAAAATATAAATAACATAGAATTCACCATTTTTAAGTGTAACGTTCAATGATGTTAAATACATCCACATTGCTATGCAGCCATCACCACCGTCTGTCTTGAGAACTTTTTCATCTTCCCAAATGAAAACTCTGTACTCATTAAACACTATCTCCCTAGTAGCCCCTTCTTGCAGCCCCTGGCAAACAGCATTCTACTATCTATCTCTGTGAATTTTACTACTCTAGGTGCCTCATAAAAGTGGAATCATATACTATATTTGTCCACTTGTGACTGGGTTATTTCACTTAGCTTAATATCTTCAAGGTTCACCCATGTGGTTGCATGTGTCAGAATTTTTTTCTTATTAAAGCTGAGTAATACATCATTGTAGATACATATCACATTTTGTTTATCCATTTACCTATCAATGGACACTTGGGTTGTTTCCACTTTTTGGCTAGTGTTAATAATGTTGTGAACATGGGTGTACAAGTATCTCTTCAAGTTCCTGTTTTCAATTATTTCGTAATTGAAATTCCAAAAGGGAATAGCTGGATCACATGGTAATTCTGTGTTTAATTTTTTGAGGAACCACCACACCATTTTCCACAGGAGCTGCACCATTTTATGTTCCCACTAGCAATACAGCTGCAATTTCACCACTTCCTCATCACTTATTTTTTGTTTTTTGATGATGATCATCCTAATGGGCATGAAGTGGTATTTCACTGCAGTTTTGATTTGTATTTTCCAAATAATTAGTAACGTTCAGCTTCTTTTCATGTGTTTATTAATGGACTCCAAAATTTGACCTAAGCAGCTGAAAGAAGGGGGTTGCCATGGAGCAAGATGGGGAATAATGTACAAAGAGCAGGTTTTGAAGGAAAAATCTCCAGAATTAAATTTGAGGTACATATTAGATAATGGGGATATTGATAAGCAACAGGACATGAGTCTGACATTCAGATGACAGGTCCAGCCTAGACATGTAAATTTGACAGTCACCAACCAAAAGAGCATACATAAAATCATGAGATCATGAGATTGAATGAGATCTCAAGGAAATGTTTGTAGAGAAGAGAAAGTCTGAGGCCTAAGCTGTAGGATCCTTTTATTTGAAGGATGGGAGAAGAGGAAGAACTTGCCAATCAGATGAGAAGCACCATGCTGAGCATGTAGTAAATGCTGTAAAAATGCTTAACGAAAGAATATCACCAGTTTTTTTCTAAACAAGCTTATTGTTCTGCTTCTTTTAATTTGGGGATCCAAAAGGATTTGGGTTTCAATCCTAGCGTCTGCATTTTTAAGCATTATTTTATTTATTTTATTATTTATTTTTAGCATTGTCTTGGCAATAATAATGGGCTTCCCCAGTGGCTCAGACAGTAAAGAATCTTCCTGAAATGTAGGAGACCTGGGTTTGATCCCTGGGTTGGGAAGATCCTCTGGAGAAAGGAATGACAATCCACTGCAGTATTCTTGCCTGGAGAATTTCAAGGACAGAGGCACCTGGTGGGCTACAGTTCATGGAATTGTAAAGCATCGGACATGACTGAACAAGTACGCTTCACAATAATAGTAAAAATAATGACAGAATTTCTTGATGTTTACTTTGTGCTAGGAATGCTGCCAAGGGTATTAGGTTTGGTGTGTCATTTTAATCTCCAAATAAATCTATGAAATAGGCATTTCTCTCCCCTGTGCTAGATGAAGTGACAGAGAATCAGAGAAGTTCAATAATGCCCTCAAGGTCACAGAGTTGGAGAAAAGTAAAGCTACAGGTCCAGCAGGATCCAAAGCCTCCTTTTAAGCACCATGCTTTATAACCCCTAGATGTTAAATTAACCCCACCCAATGCCAGTTTCCTCATCTGTAAAATAAGTGAGAATGTCCACTTTGTAAAATTGTTAAATTTATTGACAAATAATGTGTCTATTACTGACCTAGAGAAGGTGATATCCTAAGGACACTTGATAAGTATTATTTCCTGTTTTCCTTTTCCATTTCACTTCTGACTCCTGCTGCCAGACTCAATAGGAACTTTCCTTAGGATCTGATGGTCAGAATTCATTAATTATAACTTTGTTAAACCTATAGTGCATGCACGCGTGCATGCTCAATCACTCAGTTATGTCTGACTCTTTGTGACCCCATGAACTGTAACCCACCAGGCTCTTCTGTCCATGGAATTTTCAACCTTTAAGACCTTAACAGGTCCACTGCAAACATTGTCTTTGAACTCAAACCATTAGCGGTGGATTTCTAAAACCCTTGGGAAGATGTTGCAACTTGTTCAGTATTGCTCTTGACTGCTGCATTCATGTCCCTTGATGGATTCTGAAGTTGACTTCCTCCTGAGAAGGACTCACAAATGAGGCTTGGGCCAGCCACTTGAAGTTTCAGTTGAGTAAGAAGGTGGTGAGTGAAAGAAAGTGAGCAGGTGGCAGAGGAAGTGTTGCCAAGTGGCCTGTGAGGCACCAGGAGCAGAAGGGTGGGTATATTCAAAATCTGCTCAACAATTTCAGATGCTGAGGGTGGAGTAGGGTGGGAGGGTGGACCAGATTATGTTTCCAAAAACAAGGAATGTTTCTTTTTGAGGACATAGTGTGAGAAAGAAGAAGAAGAAAAAACATTTAATAAGTACCTATTTTGTGCCAACACATATTTAGATGTAATACTACTTGATCCTCAAAAAAGAAAAAAACTGGGTCTGAGTTCTCTTTCTCTTACAGGTAAGAAACTGAGACTTCAAAAAGTGAAATAACATAAGCAATTTTGAGTTGAGAAGTATGTCTACCAAACAGAATTAGTTTGTGAACGACAGAAAACCCAGTGCAATCATGTGGAATCACTGCAGGGCTGGCACGGCTTTCCACTGTGTTAGAGACCCTGGCTCCTCTTATTGTATTGCCAACCTTAGCCTGTGGTATCCCCTTCAGCATCCAAAATGACCACTTGACAATAGGAGGTTCACCCCAGAAGAAATAATGACACCTCCGCTTATATTCAATTGGGCAAAACTTGGTTACTTAGTTGCTCTGAGTTACAAGGGAGGCTGAGAAATGTGGCAGTGTGCCCATAAGAAAGGTAAGGTTCTATTTCTAAGGACAAAGGAGAAAATCAGATACAGGATCCACCAGTAATCTCTGCTCCTAGGTAGTTAAATCTAGGTCTCTCTCACTCCAGAGGACCCCTACTCCACCAGTTTTACTATACTGCCTTCCTTAAGAGAAGCGCCATTGCCACAGAAATCTCCATCAGGCTAAAAGTGTCCTGTGGGCAATCGTAATAGGAATAGCCGGGTCCCATAGGTTCTTTTTGTGAGCCAGGCACTATGCAACGTGCAGTATAGCACTGCCTCATTTAATCCTTCAGTAACCCCATTAAAGGGTTTCCCAGCTGGTGCAGTGGTAATGAACCCACCTGCCAATGCAGGAGATGCAGGAAACACAGGTTTAATCCATGGGTTGGGAAGATCCTCTAGAGCAGGACATAGCAACCCACTCCAGTATTCTTGCCAGGGAAATTCCATGAACAGAGAAGCTTGGAGGGCTACAGTCCATGGTGTCACAAAAAGTCAGACATGACTGAGCGGCTGAGCGACTGACCGACTGACTCAAACTCATAAAGCAGGAACTTCATTCTCCCCATTGTACAAATGAGGAAACGGAAGCCAGCAAGATTATATAGCATACCCAAGCTCACACAGAGAGCAGACAGCTTCTGGATCCATACGTTGTATGGCATCTACACAATGGCAAATAGAATCTGCATTCAGGCAGTGCAGACTCCAAAGCCTAGTCTTTTACTTGTTGAGCTTATCTGTTTCATGTGCTTTCCCATTCAGGGCATCTGCTTCTGCAAGTCTCTCTTTGGAATCCTATTCCTTAGTGTAGTCACAATGCCAAATTTCACGGAATAACCTTTTCAAGGATGCTTTGTTCTTCACATGAGAAAACCCCATTTTTAAGATTTGACCTGGCACAGCTTGACTCCATTGAAAAGAAAAATCAGTCTTTTTTTTTTTTAATCAGTTGGAGTGTCAGGTGTGCAGAAAAGTTAACATAGCGCATCTGAGACTGCTTCTCTTTAGCTGGACTGTTTGCAAAGTTGCTCTTGTCTGCCATCTGGGAAGCTGGATTTCCAGAGGGTTTCCACCACCCAGACTGATAAGAATATCTCAGCAGGCCTTAACTGTCTGCAAACAATATGACTTACGTGAGCACTTACTTTCCTTCTGGGACTCTTGAATTTTGGTAATGCCCAAGAGAAGTTGTCTACCTGACTGTGCTGTGCTTGGTCACTCAGTCGTGTCCAGCTCTGTGACCCCATGGATTGTAGCCCGCCAGTCTCCTCTATCCATGGGGATTCTTCAGGCAAGAATCCTGGAGTGGGTTGCCCTGCCCTCCTCCAGGGGATCTCCCCAACCCAGGGATCAAACTCATGTCTCCCGCATTGCAGGCAGATTCTTACCATCTGAGCCACCAGGTAAGCCCAAGAATACTGGAGTGGGTAGCCTATCCCTTCTCCAGTGGATCTTCCCCACCCAGGAATCAAACTGGGGTCTCTTGCATTGCAGGTGGATTCTTGACCAGCTGAGCTACCAGAGAAGCCTGTCTACCCGACCAGCCCTGAATAAAAACCTTGCTAAGTCTTCAGTAAGCTTCTTGGTAGGCAGTATTTCACGTGTGTTATCACAACCCCTTGCCAGGGAAATTAAATCCTGTATGACTTGTAAATCCTGTGTGACTCCATTTGGGAGGAATTCTTACAAGCTTTCATCTTGTTTTTCTCCAGACTCCCTACCACCCCCACCACTGCCAAGCTTGTTTTCTACTTGCTGATTTTGCTTTGTATCCTTTCTCTATAATTAATCATAGCCATAAGTATGACTATATGCTGAGTCCTGTGAGTTCTCCCACAGTGATCATAGCTTTTGTAACAAATAATTGTCAACATTAGAGGCTCAACACAATAGTTATTTCTTATTAGTGCAGAAATCAATACCAGCACTCCTGGTGAGTGGGATGCCTTCTACTCAGTCACTGAGGACCCAGGCACTTTCCATCTTGCACTCCACAAGAAGTTGGCAGATGTAAAAAGAGACTGTGGAAAGGACATGCCTCCTGCTTAAACCTCCTCTTAACCTTAACCCCAACACTGAACCTGAGATGACATACATCCACCTCATGCCACGTTCCACTTGTAATCACTAGTCATGTGGTCCCATATAGATGCACGGGGACTAGGAAATGGGTCTTGGTTGGTGGCTGTTTCTCTGCATCAACTCTGTGGAAAGAGAGCATGAATCTTTGAGGACCAGCAACAGTACCATAATAGATACTTATTATGAACCTACCCTGTGCTCAACTTCATACCAAATGCTCTGAGGCAACATGAAGAAGTCAACTGTTCATGCCTATACAGAGGTTGACATGCTAACGGGAACTCGTCACCCCCAAGGATGAGGAGACAAGGTTCCCCTTTGCTGGGAGTTCTTCTACTATACCATTCTTCTGTGCTTCCCAAGTAACTCGTGCTGATCACTTTCATAGCACTTAGTGCACTAAAACCAACCATGATCTTATCTGATTCTCCCACTGAATTATATTTTTGAGATCACAACTTCAGTTGCCTTATTGATCAGCACGTATTTCTAGTAGTCAGCACAGAACATGGCACATCTGAGATAGTGGGTAAATGCATATACGAATGAAAGCTCAAGTAGAATAGTGAGATGCGGTTGCAGCACCGTGCTGTGAGCATGAGCTAGTCAAATCTTATTCCTTGTGACCTTGCAAAAGTTGCTTAATTCCTCTGAATCTCAATGGTTCATTCTCAGAATGGGGACAAAGATACCAACTGTGCAGGGTTGCCATGAGGATTTTCTGAGGTCCTAAATGTGTATTCAGCACCTAGCCCTGTCTCTGTCTTGTTCCTGAAGTTACAGAGAACAGTTTTTCACCAGGGAGTACGATGTTAGCTGTGGGTTTTTCATAGATGCCCTTTATTGGGTTGAGGGAGTTCTCTTCTCTTTCTTGTTTGGTCAGTGTTTTTGTCAAGAGGAGGTATTGGATTTTTTCAAATGGTTTTCTTCTGTCTGTTGAGACAGTCTTGTGGGTTTTACCCTTTATGCTCTTCGTGTGATATCTCACATTAATTGATTTTCAGATGTTAAATCAATTTTGCACTTCTGGGATAAATCCCACTTGGTCATGGTATATAATCCTTTTTATATATTGCTGAATTATGTTTTCTAGTGTTTTGTTGTATTTTGTTTTGGTTTGCTTTTTAGGGGTGCTTTCTGTGTCCCAAAGTGTTTCAGACCCTTTGCTTGATTCCCATGGCACTCCCCAGAGGCCCCTATGGAACTCCTTATTGGTTTCTCCTGGGGACAATTTCTAATAAATCACTTTCAGTCAAATCCTGTTCTCAGGTGCAGCTCGTGGGGATCAGCCTGAGTCACTGCCAGGGTCAAGGCCATCTGGTCACTGCGGCCCTTCTCCCACACCCACACCCCTCCAGCTAACCCAGCTCTGTGACTTTTCCCGCAGGTGATCTACGCCCTGAACACCCGCCAGGACGAGACCGAGGCGGGCATGGAGGCGCTGCGGGAGGCCCACCAAGAGGAGCTGCAGCAGGCCGTGGCGGAGACGGAGGCCAGGCTCCTGCAGGCACAGGGCCGCGCGGGCGAGGAGGAGGCCCTGCGGCAGCGCATCCAGGCCCTGGAGAGCGCCCTGGAGCTGCAGAAGCAGCTGACACAGGAGGCGCTGGCCCAGTCAGCCTCATGCAGGCTGGAGACCCAGGAGAGGGAGCTGAGGGTGGAGGCGGAGCACGCCGAGCGGGTGCTCACTCTTTCCAAGGAGATGCTGGAGCTCAAGGCCGGCTATGAGAAGAGGCTCCGGCACCTGAGTAGCCACGAGGCACCCCGGTGGGGCCGGCTTGCCCAGGAGGGTCCCGAGCCCAAGGCCGAGCCGGGCTGCGGCCCCGAGATGCGGGAGGTCCTGCTGGAAGTGGAGCGGCTGCGAGCGGAGAACCAGCAGCTGAGCAAGGACTACGCGCGGAAGGCCGAGGAGCTGCAGGCCACGTACGAGCGGGAGAACGAGGCGGTCCGGCAGGCGATGCAGCAGTCTGTGAGCGAGGCCCTGTGGCAGTGGCAGGAGAAGGAGACAGATCTCCGGAAGAATTTCCAGGCCCAGGAGGCAGCCCTCCAGGCCCAGGTCCGGAAGCTGGAAGGGGATCTGGAGCACAGAGGCCGCAAGATTAGTGACCTGAAGAAGTATGCCCAAAAGCTGAAGGACCGCATTCAGGTAAAGCAGGGGCTTTCCCTACCTCCCAAGTGTGACAGTAACCATGGCCGGTAGTGTGAACACCTACCACGCATCAGGCACTGTGACTTCTGCTAAAGCGAGCATTATTACCTCCATGAGTTCAACCACATTCATTAAGAAAATGTTTATTGAACACCTACTATGTGCCAGGCCAGGGCTGTGTTCAGCAGACATATGGTAAGCTGGACTTGATCCCTGTTTTTTGAGAGTTGAAAGATTAAAAATTTACAGATGAGAAGATAAAACTGAAATTGAGAAGCTTAAGGAGGAGCGTAGCTGGGCGCACAGCTGAAAAGTGTTTGAACTCAGTTCAGCCTAAAGCCCCTGTTCACACACACCATAACAACTTGCCTGTCCTCACATCCTAGAGGCTTTATATTTGTGGGAAACTAGACCAGTGACAAGATAGTTATGTGAGGCCCACAGTCTCACAGAGCCCCATCTCTGAAAGTAACGGCAGCTAGTATCTTTCATACTTCCTGAACATTGTTTTCTGTCCCACTTTATCTCATTTAATCCTCACTACAGAAAGGTCGAGGTTTCCCAGGTGGTGCTAGTGGTAAAGAACCCACCTGCTAATGTAGCAGATATAAGAGACACAAGTTCAATCCCTGGGTTTGGAAGATCCCCTGGAGGAGAGCATGGCAACCTGCTCCAGTATTATTGCTTGGAGAATCCCAAAGACAGAAGAGTCTGGCGGGCTACAATCTATAGGGTCTCAAAGAGTCGGACATGACTGAAGCATCTTAGCACAGCACAGAAAGATTAAATAACTTGCTGAAGGTCACATAGCCAATCAGAGGATGAATCAGGATTTGATGAACACTGAGCCACTGAATTCCAGAGATTAATGGCACATGCTGTGCATTTACCCACTTTTCAGAGCTGATGTACGTAGGATGTGTCTGCACAGAACTAGAGAAATGACACCCTGTCTCTATGTTTAGGATCTGGATGTGCAGCTCAAGGAGGCTCGACAGGAGAATTCAGAGTTGAAAAGCACAGCAAAAAAACTTGGGGAGAAGCTGGCCATTGCCAAAGATAAGCTGATGTTGCAGGAGTGTCATGTGACACAGAAAACCGGTGAGATGCCCCAGTTGATTTCCTTACAGAGCAAAGGTTGGCCACCAGGTTGACTTGGCACTGCTTGCAGCCTTGAGACTGTTAAGGGAGCAGAATGGAGGGCAGGGCTCTTTGATCTGACCTGCCTGGTGGTGAGTCTCATCATGCAGGACACAAGCAAGCCAACACCCAGAGCTGCCACAGGTCAGATATCTAAAAGGTATGATGCAGAAGGATCTCTAGCTCCCAGATAGTTCTCCATCCAGTCCACCATAGTTCCTGAACTTCTCAGCTCTGGCTTTTCCCTAGACTTCAGTTCAGTTCAGTTCAGTTCAGTCACTCAGTTGTGTCCAACTCTTCGTGACCCCATGAATCGCAGAATGCCAGGCCTCCCTGTCCATCACCAACTCCTGGAGTTTACCCAAACTCATGTCCATTGAGTTGGTGATGCCATCCAACCATCTCATCCTCTGTCATCCCCTTCTCTTCCCACCCTCAATCTTTCCCAGCATAAGGATCTTTTCAAATAAGTCAGCTCTTTGCATCAGGTGGCCAAAGTATGGGAGTTTCAGCCTCAACATCAGTGCTTCCAGTGAACACCCAGGACTGATCTCCTTTAGAATGGACTGTTGGATCTCCTTGCAGTCCAAGGGACTCTCAAGAGTCTTCTCCAGCACCACAGTTCAAAAGCATCAATTCTTCGGCACTCAGTTTTCTTTATACTGCAACTCTCATATCCATACATGACTACTGGAAAAACCATAGCCTTGACTAGACAGACCTCTGTTGACAAAGTAAGTCTCTGCTTTTTAATATGCTGTCTAGGTTGGTCATAACTTTCCTTCCAAGGAGTAAGCATCTTTTAATTTCATGGCTGGAATCACCATCTGCAGTGAATTTTGGAGCCCCCCAAAATTAAGTCAGCCACTGTTTCCCCATCTATTTACCATGAAGTGATGGTACTGGATGCCATAATCTTAGTTTTCGGAAGGTTGAGCTTTAAGCCAACTTTTTCACCCTCCTCTTTCACTTTCTTCAAGAGACTCTTTAGTTCTTCTTCACTTTCTGGCATAAGGGTGGTATCATCTACATAGCTGAGGTTATTGATATTTCTCCCAGTAATCTTGATTCCAGCTTGTGCTTCTTCCAGTCCAGAGTTTCTCATGATGGACTCTGCATAGAAGTTAAATAAGCAGGGTAACAATATACAGCTTTGATGTACTCCTGTTCCTATTTGGAACCAGTCTCTTGTTCCATGTCCAGTTCTAACTGTTGCTTCCTGACCTGCATACAGGTTTCTCAAGAGGCAGGTCAGGTGATCTGGTATTCCCATCTCTTTCAGAAGTTTCCACAGTTTATTGTGATCTGCATAGTCAATAAAGCAGAAACAGATGTTTTTCTGGAACTCTCTTGGTTTTTTCGATGATCTAGCAGATGTTGGCAATTTGATCTCTGGTTCCTCTGCCTTTTCTAAAACCAGCTTGAACATCTGTAAGTTCATGATTCACGTATTACTGGAGCCTGGCTTGGAGAATTTTGAGCATTATTTTACTAGCGTGTGAAAAGAGTGCAATTGTGCAGTAGTCTGAGCATTCTTTGGCATTTCCTTTCTTTGGGATAGGAATGAAAATTGACCTTTTCCAGTCCTGTGGCCACTGCTGAGTTTTCCAAATTTGCTGGCATATTGAGTCTAGCATTTTCACAGCATCATCTTTTAGGATTTGAAATAGCTTAACTGGAATTCCATCACCTCCAGTAGCTTTGTTCATAGTGATGCTTCCTAAGGCCCACTTGACTCCACATTCCAGGATGTCTGGCTCTAGGTGAGTGATCCCTAGACTTAGACAACAGTTTATACTCTAACCTCTTTGACACAGTGATGTTACTGGGTGTTCCCAATAGTTTTGTGAGTTAGGTATTGTCAGTATCCCATGTCACAGATGAAGAAATGAACCAGAGAAAAGTTATATGGCTAGCTTAAGGCCAGCCAGTTGGCTGGTGATAGAGTAAGATACATAGGTTATCTGACTCCAAAGTGATTTCTTTGAGATAAAGTTAGATAACATCACTGCCTCAATGAACATGAACTTGAGCAAACTTGGGGAGATAGTGGAGGACAGGGAAGCCTGGTGTGCTGCAGTCCGTGGACATGGCTGAGCAACTGAACAACAACAAAAACATGCTTTCCACTGAGCTCCCTCATCACAAAGTTCTTGAATATGTCTAGTGTGATCAGCTTGACACTGGGATATATAACAAGGGCACAAAACATAGGCTCTGCCTCCAGGGAGATTATGGGACTGTTACTTTATAGCCCACGGCATGCTTTCATACCATGAGTGCATCCCAGGCAGCAAAAGAACAAGGTGTCTGGGAAAAAGAAATCATTTTGGACTTGAAAGTGCAAGTTGGAACCAGAGGTATGGTGGTCTCAGAAGTAAGGCATGAGTACCTTGGGGAATATGGGAAGAAACTGAGCAATTCTAGTCATATTTAATTTTTATCTTATACTTGAAATCTCTTTTAATTTAAATCCTTTGAATGTACATATGTTCAGGAACATCCTCAATTTTTTAACCTATGTAAAAGATGACTAGTTTAAGAAGGGAGAGCAGGGCAACTATATGAACTCAAGATGCTACTTGGGCAAAGATGACAATCACCATCTTGACCATACTGGATGCCAGAAGGCCATGGAGCATATGGGAGCTGAATAGCAGAATGGTAACCTGCAGAGGCCTCAGGCACAAGGCCCAGGCCAAGGGCATTCCCAGTGATGTTGCAACCTATGCTTACAGATGACATGAAGACAGACAGAGTTTCAGAGAATGAAGTCCTAGGGAAAGAGAATGATTTGGAAGCCTGCAGTCTCCATCATCAGCAGGACCAGAACTTTGCCAAGGAGTGTCCCTGCACAAAAGGAGGCACAGATACACAGGTAGTGTCTGACCAAGCCCTGGGGATGGAGCAGTCACAGGGGGCTCTGCTGGAACAAGCTTCAGAGAGAGGCCAGCCCTGAACCATGATGGGTCTACTTGGAAGCAACAGGTTCCATAGTTTCAGGGGTGAATGTGAAGTTGTGAAGTTCCAGCCAGTGTCCTGCCAACTGCATGTCATTTGAAACTAGGAGACTGAGAATGTAGCAGAATTCTCCCAACTCCTTATCACCAGCTCCTGGGAAACTGGAAAGTTGCTTAAGACTCCTGCTATATGTACCCAGTCAAAACAAAGCATTTTTTTTATTTATTATTATTGTTTTTGCCATACAATGCCATGATATCACCATGGGTTTACATATGCTCCCCCTCCAGAACTCCCCTCCCTCCTCCCTCCCTCCTCCCTCCCCCCGGGAAATCTCAATGCACCAGCCCCGAGCATCACTCCTGGGCTGGCGATTGATTAGACATATGATAATTAACGTGTTTCAATGCCATTCTCCCATATCATCCCACCCTTACCCTCATCCATAGAGTCCACGAGTCTGTTCTATATATCTGCGTTCCTTTTGCTGTCTCGCATGTTGGGTTCTCGTTACCGTCTTTCTAAATTCCATATATATGCGTTAGTATACTGTATTGTTGTTTTTGCTTCTGGCTTACTTCACTCTGGATAATGGGCTCCAGTTTCATCATGTGGGCTGGAATACCTGATCTTATGACAAGAGATGCACTACTCCAAAAAGTCCTTTTCCGATGGTGTATAAAGTGAAGTTTCTTACAAATTTCAAACATGTCATCTTATAAATTTTACTCTATCTTGTGATACATGCTTTAAAATCAGTAATCAACATTGTAGAAGTTGCATAAAAGAGAAATGGTGATTTCCTATTCTCTCCACCCTGGCAGTTTTACAAGCCCTTTTTCTTTCCATAGACCAAGAAAGAAGCATGTATTGAGACAGAATATGTGAAGCAAAAATATGAAGAAGACCTTCGCAAAATCAAACATCAGACAGAAGAGGAGAAGAAACATCTCAAAGACCAGCTGATGAAGCGCCTGGAAGACTTGGTGAAGAAGCACGCGGTAGAAATCAAGTCAGTTCGCTCATCAGTGGAAGCTGAAAGGAAGAGGCTGCAGAAGGTGAGACTACATTCCAGAGATACTGTTCCTTTTGTTTTTCCTTGCCTCTACCTCCTTCCTTTCCTGTTTTTGTTTCTTCTTTCCTTCCTCAAACATTTATTGATCTCCTATTGTGTACAGATCTCAGCTAGTTCTCTGACCAAAGGAATTTCAGTGTCTTCTGGAGGAGACAGGGCACCCCAAGACCATGAGACAGTAGAGCCTAGAGTCATTAGCATGGGGTGGAATTGTGTCATATGAGTATTTAACTTAGGGAAATTTAAACCCTCTATTCTACAAAAGCAGAAAGAAAGAACATGAAGCGAACACATGGACCTGGCAGACTGCCTGGATTCAAATCCCAGCTCTGCCACCCTCCAGCTGTGGACAGTTGAGTCCCTCACAGAAAATCTCTTTGGGCCCCAGGTTCCTCATTTATTAAGCAGATGTTGATAATAGCACCTAACAGAGTAGCTGCGAGGATTACATGAAGTTATCCATGTGAAAAAACAAAGCAGATTATAGTGCCTGGGGTGTAATAGGCACTAGGTGAATGCAGGTAATTAATTAATCAGGGGGTCAGCAATGGGAGAGAAGTTTCTCAGCCTCTGAATACTGCTCCAAATTCCCACAAAAGGAGGTGCTTTCTGCTGAGGAGGAATGCAAAGCCTCATCCCTTGTGATTGCTGAGGAAAGCAAATAACATATGTATTTGAATGTTTTAGGAAAAGAGTGAAATAAATCAGCATTATTGTGAGCATAGATGGTGCTTTAATTATTATAAGAAGGCTTCTTTATAATTTAAGAACTTGCATTATCAGCTCTGAGTTTTCACTGAAAGAGAATCATATATTACTGAGGAATGTAGTGTGTGGTGGTGAAAAGTAGTGGATACTCAATATATATGTGTTAGAGAAATAAATGAACTCATGAAAGACTAGTATTGGGTCCAAGTCCTGACTCTTTGATTAGCTTTATAACCATGAACTGGTCACTTAACCTTTCCAAAAATAAATATAATTACTTATGGGGGCTTGTTATGTGCATTAAATATGGTTTTATATATAAACTCTTAGCTCAGTGTATAAACATGTACTCAAAGTTTGATAAACAGTGGTTGTGATTAGTTACCATGTGCATTAGATGACGTCATGTGTGATAATGTTATTTAGTGCCCACTATACTTTATAAAGCACTTATTCTTACTAACACATTTAATCCTTCCAACAGTGTTACAAAATGAGTGTTCATTTCCCCATTTCAGAGATGAGAAAACTGAGGCCCAAAGATGTTATATATCTGCTCACACAGACAGTGGGTGGTGTAGCCACATTAAAACCCAACAGCCTGACTCCAGAGCCCATGACTTCCCATCCCTGCGCAGGGTGGGAAGCAGCTGTACTGAAAGCACTTTCCTCCCGATGAGCAGTAACCGGTTGCACAAATCCAGCCCTCATGTAGCTGAACCCTCTTTCTGTCCTGAGCCACAGTGGGAGGAACGGTTACTCTCCTGGAGCTACAGGTTGCCCTGGTAACCTGTCAGCCAAGCCTGACTCTGAGTGTAGAAATTCCATTTCAGCTTTAATCAGGGGCATGGATCCATTTGGGAAATGAATCATGTAGAAATAAATTACATTTCACCCTTTTTTTTAAAAAAATTATGATCATTTCTACAAACTGAGGACATAAATTATATAAATTAGGCCATGCAGACTAGAGGAAGGTAAAACCTTGAAGAGGCCCCAAATCAGGTGTTCATGGACTAAAAATAGATACCTGTTTCTCCTGTAGAGTTAAAAGGGCACTGTTTCTTTGGGCTCTTGAGTATGAGTGTGTTATGTATCCTGAATGCTACTTTAACCTGAAAAAGATGCTACAGGAGAAGGACTGGAGTTGACCCAGAAGGCCTATCTGCTTTCCCTGTCATGGGATTAGAGGAGATTTTTACTTAATCTTCACAGACAGAGCAGAGTACATGCCCTATAATTAGCATTTGCCCACACATTCTTAGAAGACCATGGAAAGGTTTATGGAGTCCCTACTGAGCTGTGCTAGACACTGCTGCATTCTACACCTCATTTGTGTCACTCATGATTATGGGTATCAGGCATCACAAACCCACCCTGGGCACTTTAGACAAGAAAGGGATGTAGTAAAGGGCAATGAGAAGCTTTCTGGAAAACCAGGGAACCGGGCTTGGCAGCTACTCAGTCAGTGATGAGGACACGCCAGACATCACCTCTTTGGCCAGACCTGCCATGTACATAGCTGACAGCCACCAACAACGGGCCCTGGACATTGCCTACAGAACTGCACTATCCAATTTGGTAGCCCCTTGTGGTTATTTACATTTAAATTAAAAACAACTAAATAATATTTTAAATTCAGTTCCTCAGGTGAGCTAGCCATATTCCAAGTGCTTAATCGCCATATGTGGCTAATGGCTCCCGAAATGGATAGCACAGTTCTGAAGGACTTCTACACATAAGCTGCACTGTATTTTAGAATATTTCCATCATTCTGGAAATGTCTGTCAGTCAGGAATGCTACAGAATGGCTGGCTTTGCTGCCCCTGGGAAATGCAGTTGCCAGATCCTTTTTGTTTCAATGACTCCAGCTTGTACATATTGATGGCTTCCAATTCGAAATCTGGGGTGAGTGTGTCTGATTGGTCACATGCCCTCAGTCCTCTTTGGAAGGGGGTTTGGGAAGGTAAGTCTGACATTTTCTGGTTCTGTGGTGGGAGGATGGCTCTGATGTATCATATGGAGAATCTTTCAAGCATTCCGAGAAGGATCACATGCTGTACAGCTAAAAGGAATGACAGCTCTCCAGTCCATGATTTATTTCTTACCTCAGCCCTTTAGGCAGGGGTTGCTTTCCCATTTCACAGATGAAGAACCTGAGAAATAAAGTCACTTGAATATCACATGAATTGGATGTGAATCATGGCAGCATAACCTCTGCTCTCTGTCTATGTAGTAAGGCAGAATAAACATTGCCCTGGGCCTTGGAGTGCAGCTTTTAGGTCTTCACCCTGCCAGCATCCCCTTATGGTTTATTTATCATTCATTGAATGCCTACTGGTGCTTTGAGCAATGCAGAGATATAGGAATCAGTCATGCCTTTGAAGAGCTCACCGTCTAGTAGGAGAAACAAGATATGCTCTCAAATATCAGTCAAGTCAGTGTGTAAGAAGTGCTGTGCCTGGGGAAAGAGCCTCATTGTCAAATCTTGAATAAGTTAACCCAAACCATTCTAGGCCCCTGCTTTCTAATTTCAATAATAAATATGAATGTGAGTGATTTTCTCAAAATTTTTTCAACTTTTCATTTCTACCAACTCCCAAAATACTCTTTGTTATTTAAAAATAGGTTACTTACTTTCCAAATATTTAGAACCATACCAGATATCTCCCTCTACTTGAATCAGCCATAGGTATACATATATCCCCTCCCTTTTGAACCTCTCTCCCATCTCCTGCCTCATCCCACTCCTCTAGGTTGATACAAGAACCCCTGTTCCTGAGCCATACAGCAAATTCCCATTGCTATCTATTTTACATATGGAATGTAAGTTTCTATGTTACTCTTTCCATACATCTCACCCTCTCCTCCCCTCTCCCCATGTCCATAAATCTATTCTCTATTTCTGATTCTCCACGCTTCCCTGCAAATAAATTCTTCAGTACCATTTTTCTAGATTCCGTATATATGTATTAGAATACGATATTTATCGTTCTCTTTCTTACTTAGTTCTCTGGTAGTCTAGGGTCTTGGAGTCAGTACTCCCACTCCAAAGGCTCAGGGCTTGATCTCTGGTTGGGAACAAAGAATTCACAGGTGGTTTATTATGGCATTAAGTGAGATTAAAACAAATATCCAAAAACGAGAAACCAAAGATGAACCCCAAACAAATGGCAGTTACAAAATCAGGCAAATAATAATTAAAATAATGGAATACACACACACACACACACACACACATATATACACATTGATGACCAAAGTCAACACAGTCCAACAAAAATAAAGTACAGTAGATTGACCCAGCAAACAAAGGAAATAAAAAATTATATTTACCAGTTAAGAACAAAATTAACTAAAGCACAAACTGGAAAACAAAACTAAAGCAAGGTGCCAAGTGGGGAATGAAGCAGTGAAAACAAAACTAATATGTAGAGAGGAAAGAAAAGAAAGAATAGATATGCAAAGTTAAATAGAAGTAGATGAAAAAGATTTATATATAGTAAAGATTAATTGCAAGGGGAAAAGAACAGGAGGAAAGGCAAACAAAGGAATACATGTATAACAAATATAATAGATTTTAAAAAATTAAAAATTAAAATTATAAATAAGAGAAAAGAAAAAAAAAAAGGCAGGGAAATGCCACAGAACTGCAAAAGCCCAAAGTAGAGGCAGAGGTTTATAACAATAATAAATAATGTGACTGAGAAAAAAAAAGCTCAAAAAGCTTAATTAGATTTCATAGTGTAAGGAAACAAATCTATAACTAAAGCAGAGTGGGAGGAAAAGGAAAAAAAGAAAAAACCAAAGGAATCTACAGAACAAGTCAAAACATAAGAATAATAGAAGTTTTTCTTGAGTCACTGCTGTCAGAGTCCTTTCCCTCGCTGGGGTCACAGTCCACCTCACCTCCCTAGGATGCCCTCCAACACTGCTAATCTCTGGACCTGCAGTGGGGGCAGCTCAGATTCTAGTCTGGTCCTAGTCCTGTGTGTTCTTGCCTCCAGTGTCGACAGCTATCAGAACGAGTGTGTTTTCTTTCTTGGGAGCTCTCAATGATCTTTTATATATTCCGTAAACACAGAGTCTGCCTAGTTGATCATGTGGGTTTAATCTGAAGCTTGTACAGCTGATGGGAAGGTTTTGAGTCTTATTCCTTAGCCACACTGCCCTTGAGTTTCAATTGTGGTTTTATTTCCACCTCTACATGTGAGTCGTCCACTGCGGTTTGCTCCTGACACTGCCCTGGAGGACTTGGGTTTGCCCCTGTGAGGGAGGGGTATGGAGGTGGTGCAGCTGCTTGGGTCGCAGGAGTTCTGGCAGTACCAGGTACACAGGGGGGTTGGCGGCTAGGACAGCAGGAAATACAGTGCTCTAGAAGGGTATGGCAACCAGTATTGGCCAATACACTTCCATACTCTGCCTGGAAGACCCCCTCACTGACAGAGAAGCCTGGCAGGCCACAGTCTACAGGGTTACAAAGAGTCCGGACACCGCTGAAGCAACCCTGTGTGCATAGATGCAAAACTTTTTTTTGCCTGTGGCAGCTCTGCCCAAGTGAGGGTTGTGCCTGAAGGTGGCACAGCTGCTTGGCTTGCAGGGACCCTGGTGGCGCCAAGTGTGCTGGGACACAGACTGCCTCTGCTGCAGGAGTTATGGCCCTCTCAGAGTCTTTTTTGAGCATCTTGTAGCTGGCGATCAGAAGGGCTCTTTGGCCAGTCTTTCTCCGTAGCTCCACCCATTCAGGCACTTAGAGGGCTCCCTTGTCTGGGGTCCGTCTCTGTTGTTCCATGTGTCAGGCACACAGTTGGGCTCCCCTGGCTGGGATCCTACCATATAGATCAGTGAAGTGCCTCAGGCACTTAAGGGGTCCTACTCTGTAGTTCAGAGCATCAGGCGTTTAATGGGCCAGCCTCTCTATTGTTCAGATACCAATGCTGGCATGTTGGGGAAGAGAGGCTATGGTGATGGCTCCACCCCCTACACATAACTCGGCAGTATTGCCTTGCTTCCATGGCTGCCCAGCTTTCCTCCACAGGCATTTTGCACCACAGTCTCCTCCCTCACATCCCCTTGATCTGTCTCTCCACAGTCAACAGCAGCCCTCACCTTGAGATTGCGCCACAATCCCTAAACTCCAGCTCCAAGCCGCTGCGCCTTCCAGGGGACCTGTGTCCCTGTCCAGGGTATGTATGGCTGCGGCAAGGACTGTCTGATTCTCACTCCATTTAGGCTGCCACAGATTAGCTGTTTCACGCTCAGCCTTAAATGGTTCTCCTCTGACTCAGACAGTTGCCCCAGTGTGGGGATCGGACCCCTACTTCAGTTCCCCCACCCGCCAAGGGCAGGTCCAGTCCTACTAACACTCCTGTTTTTCCCCCTAGTTCCTTCATCCTACTGAGTTTTGCGTGGTTCTATATATTCTTTTCGGCCGGTCAGGTACTGTTGTCTGCTCTCAGCTGGTGTTCTGCATGCATTTCTGTGTCTGAAGGTGTATTCTTGATGTATACATGAAGAGAGATGTACTCCATGTCCACCTACTCCTCCTCTACCTTATTCTCCTGCCTTCATTTTTGAAGGTTATTTTGCTGGATATAGAATTCTAGGTTAACAGTGTCATTCTTTGAGCACTTTAAAGATGCTATTCAATTTTGGGTTTTTTTTTTTTTTTTTTGGTTTGTATTTTCATCAAATGAAAAGTTGGTAGTCACTCTTACCTGTTCTCCCCAGTGCATACTGTGTCTTTTGTTTTGTGACCACTTATAAGACTTTTTTTCTCTATCATTGGTTTCTACAGTTTGATTATAGTATGTCAAGTGATAGACTTTGTGTTTTTCTGTTTGAGGTTCATTGGAATCTTGAATCTATGGGTTATAGTTTCTTCTGTATTCATATTTTTATCTGAAGTATAGTTTATTACAATATTGTCCTGTGGGTTATAGTTTTTATACAGTTTGGAAATTATAAGATCATTATCTCTTCTGCCTCCCCGCTCTGAGTGACATTTCAAGCTTTGTACTGGTTTACTCTTTCAGCTGAACTTTACTATAAATACATACCAAATCATAATTTTTCCTCTTGAAAAAAGTTAACATGTTTTCCTTTAAAACATGAGCTGAAATCTCTACTTGGTGATTTTCGGTAGTTGCATATTTGTTGTTCCCATCACAGTGGCTCCTTTATGTGTCTTTTCTTAAATTACTAGTAGTTGTGGACAATCTAGACAAGAAAGCAGAAAAATGGTGGGAGTCCTGCTTTTGCCTCTTATCAGCCACTGGATCTCCTCTGTGTGAAATGGATGCAATAAAGCCATTTTCCATGAGTATTTTGAGAGTTAAATGAGAATAGAGCTTATGAAGTACTCTGTGAATCCTGTGAGTTAATAGCTCATGGAGTCTTCTTGCTGGGGTGGGGTGCAACAATTTATATATTTGAAAGCAACTGTCTCCTTTTCCCTCATATTCTTGTCTTTGTAGCTGTTTTTTCTCTTTACCTGAGTTAGGAAGAGACTGTTAATAATTCCTGTTAAAGTCCTTAAGGTCACTTTGGAATGAGCTGGACATGGTCATGCTTCCTTTTAATCTGTGTTTTCCATGTGACCCAGAGCTCTTTGTTTTCTGACAATAAAACACATACTATTCTGCACCTAATATGTTGCTTACTAATGCCAAAAATTACTGCAGAAATCAGTTATTTCCATCTGTGGGGAAATTTTTTTTCCCTTTAGGTCCATTTGTCAAGGCAACAGCTGAAGCTGTGATTGATTACATGTACCCCAGAAAATTAGGCTGTATAAAATTAGAAATAGCCACTGCTTTATGCTAAGAGTCTTTCTTTCAGGGGCTTTCACTGTGCTGTTACTGCGAACATGCTTTGGCGGAGTTAGCAAGTGTCTGCACCAATAAACACTTTAAGAAAAACTTTCGTTCAACAAAAGATTCTGTGAATGAGGGCTAAATAATGAAGTCAAAAATCAGACATTTTGCTGAGAGGATGGCCTTATTTCTGATGGTTGTTTATGTTATCTCAGCTTGTTTCAAACAAAAGGATAATTTATCTATTGTCTTTAGAAAATGAACTTTCTGAAACAGCAAGCCCTGTAAAAGGAGGTGATGGGTTTTACTGAAGACATTGTACATGGGCTAAGTGTCCACATCATGCAACCCTTACAATCTAATCACATCCCTTTTTTTCTCTCTTATATGACTGACCCAAAGGACAATGCTAAGTGCCACCCCAGGTCCACTAGACTGGCCTGTGATTGGTCCCATAGCAGGTGTAAATATGTCATGTAGATGACCAGTAGCAACATCTTTTTAGATGGTCAGGTTAGAAATCCAGGAGTCAGAAATTTAGAAATCCATGACTTCGGTCTCATTATTCATGCTTAATCAGCCATAATGTCCATTCATTCTGTAGCTGATCCTTGAACAATGTGAGAGTTAATCCAAGTATAATTTATAGTAGGTTGTTCGTGTCTCCAGTTCCTCCACATCCTCTGACCACAGACTATATAGTGCTGTAGTATTTACCGTCGAAAAATGTCCACGTGTAACTGAACCCACACAGGCAGGGAAGAAGCACAGCAAAGCAATCATCCTTTCCTGAGTTCAGATCTTGACTCTTCCACATACTGGCTGCCTGATGCTGAGCAAATCATTTTAACTTCTTCAAGCTTTATTTCTTTATTTGTATAATGAGCTTTAACAATACTGCCTAGTTCATATGGATTTCATAAGGATCAATGAGATGATCTGTGAAAAGCGCTCAGAAAATGGTGCATACTCAGTAGATGTCAGTTGCTGAGTATGTCCTTCTACTCACAGTTAGAGGTCTGTAATCAATTGTCACCATCCAACGTGACATCTCCTGCATTACAGCTGTTGACTTTGCTGCCTGTCTTTTCCACACAGTTGTGAGCTCCTGGTGAGTAGGCATGGTGTCTTTTTTATCCCCAGCTTCAGGAACAATGCCAAACACTTGGTAGGTCTCAATAAATATTTGGTGAATGAGTAAATGACTTAATGTCTACCTAAAGTTCAGCTCTCTGGCTCTAGGTGAGTGATCTGGGTCATTAAGATCTTTTTGTATAGTTTTTCTGGGAATCACTCACCTAGAGCCAGACATCCTGGAATGTGAAGTCAAGTGGGCCTTAGGAAGCATCACTGCAAACAAAGCTAATAGAGGTGATGGAATTCCAGTTGAGCTATTTCAGATCCTAAAAGATGATGCTGTTAGGGTGTTAAGGTGCTATGCTCCATATGCCAGCAAATTTGGAAAACTTAGCAGTGGCCACAGGACTGGAAAAGGTCAGTTTTCATTCCAATCCCTAAGAAAGGCAATGCCAAAGAATGTTCAAACTACTGCACAATTGCACTCATCTCACACATTAGCAAAGTAATGCTCAAAATTGTCCAACAGTAGGCTTCAACAGAACACGAATCAAGAACTTCCAGATGTTCAAGCTGGTTTTAGAAAAGGCAGAGGAACCAGAGATCAAATTGCCAGCATCCATTGGATCATAGAAAAAGCAAGAGAGTTCCTGAAAAACATCTGCTTTACGACTATGCCAAAGCCTTTGACTGTGGGGATCAAACAAACTGGAAAATTCTTAAAAGAGATGGGAATACCAGACCACCTTACCTGCCTTCTGAGAAATCTGTATGCAAGTCAAGAAGCGACAGTTAGAACTGCACATGGAAAAATGGACTGGTTCCAAATTGGGAAAGGAGTATGTCAAGGCTGTATGTTGTCACCCTGCTTATTTAACTTATATCAGAGTACATCAGGTGAATGCCAGGCTGAATGAAGCTCAAGCTTAGAATCAAGATTGCCAGGAGAAATATCAATAGCCTCAGATATGCAGATGATTCTACTGTTATGGCAGAAAGCAAAAAGGAACTAAAGAGCCTCTTGATGAAAGTGAAAGAGAAGAGTGAAAAGGGTGACTTAAAACTCAACATTCAAAAAACTAAGACCATGGCATCCAGTCTCATCATTTCATGGCAAATAGAAGGGGAAACAATGGAAACAGTGACAGACTTTATTTCCTTGGGCTCCAAAATCACTGCAGATGGTGATTGCAACCATGAAATTAAGGCACTTGCTCCTTGGAAGAAAGGCTATAACAAATGACAGCATATTAAAAAGCAGAGATAGTACTTTGCTGACAAACATCCATCTATCAAAGCTATGGTTTTTCCAGTAGTCATATATGGATGTGAGAGTTGGATTATAAAGAAAGCTGAGTGCCAAATAATTGATGCTTTTGAACTGTAGTGGTGGAGGAGAATCTTGAGAGTCCCTTGAACTGCAAGGAGACCAAGCCAGTCAATCCTAAATGAAATCAGTCCTGAATATTCATTGGAAGGATTGATGCTGAAGCTGAAGCTCCAATACTTTGGCCACATGATGCGAAAAGCCAATTCATTACAAGAGATCCTGATGCTGGGAAAGATTGAAGGCAGGAGAGAGGGGATGAGAGAGGACAAGATGGTTGGATGGCATCACTGACTCAATAGACATGAGTTTGAGCAGGCTCTGGTAGTTGGTGATGGACAGGGAAGCCTGGCATGCTGCAGTCCATGGGGTCACAAAGAGTTGGACACGACTGAGCGACTGAACTGACTGAACTGAAAGTTCAGCTAAAAGGAAAAGAATATTTCATCCACTGCTCTAGATACTTGCAAAATTTCCCCAGATATTTAGCTAGATCAAAAAGGGTAGGAATCTATAAGAATTGCCCTACTTTTAATTCATTTATCTCTTACTATTAATATGTACCTAGAGCTATGCTAAGCTTGTATTAATAAGTAATGCATTGAGTCACAGAGAGGTTAGGGAATTTGCTCAAGGTCACAGAGCTAAAATGCAGCTGTACCACTCACATGAGCTCCAGAATGTTCTTTCATCTGGATCTGCTTTGCACTAAGACTGTGAGGCTGTGGGGAGGAACTGTGGAAAAAGTACTCTGTGAATCCCATTGTTTTGACTAAAGTAAGGTTGCTTTTGAGAAGACCAAAGAGGAAATTTCATTCTGCTTTTGATATTTCCTTGCATCTGAGGATGTATTTGGCTTTTTGATTCACGGAACTGTGAGAATTGTGTCAATAATGAGCATTCTTTTTTCTTACTTGAAACTACAAAACTTAGAGTCAGAGATTTACCCTGCCCTCCTCCAATATATATTAGTCTTTGTGGTGTGAATTTAGCACCTGTTTTTTTTTTTAATTTCTCATATATTTCTAATTTATATTTTTTATGGAGTTTATGACTCTTGTGAGCTTCTTTGAACCCCTTTGGGAGTAAGACAGAGTGTGTCCTGTTCATGTTTTTATGATTTGTGTGGTTAACTCTTCTGTTTATCATTTAGGAAGTAGAAGCACAATTGGAAGAAGTGAAGAAGAAATCAGAAAATGAAATAAAGCAGCTGGAAGAAGAGAAAGCGGCCCTAAGTGTGAAGCTCCAGAATTCACTGCTTGAGGTAAGTCCTGAATAAACACTGTTCTTGAGAGTGATGGTTCCGGACTCCAGGAGTTTTTGATTAACTAAAGTGCCAGGAATCTCAGGAAGTCGCCCTGACTTTCTTACATTAAGCATCCTTGCAAGGAAGAAAAAGACTTTAGCCTGACAGGAAGATGAGCTCAGGGGCATAAATTCAGCTGCAAGAGAGCCTGATTTATAGAGGCTTAACAAAGAGGCACTTAATGTCACACATAAAAGAAGGAGGCAGGAGGCTGCTGGTGTTGATTCTGTGGCTAAATAATATCAGGTCTGGAAAGTGTGCGAACCTCTTGGTCCCGCCATCTCCCCTCCCCCTGGCTGTGTTATCAGTTTTCTGGGCATTAGATACTTCTGCCTTTGTGGACTCTTTTCTTCATCAAAAAGAACTAAAAATTTTAATTTGTAACTGCATTGCCATAAAGGTGAACACAGCAAGACTGTGCTTTTTCCTTCGAATTTTGAATGAAAACATTTTCATGGGCCCTAAATGTATCATAGGTCCCTGACATTGCACGTAGGAGAAGTTGGCTCAGATTCCCCTTGGTTGTGAGAATGACTGTCACCGACCAATTGTCATGTCCAAATTTAAAACAGGAAATGAGTAGGGGCAGGGGTGACCAGGTCTGCCCACTTCTTTAGGAAAACAAAAGGGTGTACCAGAGCCCCTAGCTGATTCCTGCTCCCCATTGCTAAAATCTGTGCCACGTGGCTAGCCTGGGAAACCAAGGACTTAGCCATCAGGCCTCCATGCTGGAGACCTGCCAAAAGAGTGGGATATGAAATGGATGTAAACCAGCCGAACTAGGGAGTTTTCTTCTTGGGCCCATCTGTCCAAACCACCCAGGGACCAAGTTCAAAGTTTAAAAGCACTGTGGACAGTATTACTGGGGAGAAGAACTAGCCACTGGACTCTCTTCATCCTTCAGTGCCATTAATACTGTGCCGGAACTCCTGGGCAGTTTTTTTCTGTAAGTTCTCTGCAGTAGTACCTACCTCATAGCGATTGTTAGGAGAATTAAGAGCTAATACTGTAGGTCTGTGCCTGACACAGAGCAAGTACATCATTAATGATGTTCTTTTCATATTTTACATATGTCTACTGAATGTTGTTGTGACTGTAAGTATGCCTCTGTCTCCTCCATTAGATGGTGGCTCCTTGAAGGCAGGGACGATATTTTATCTTACCATCTTGCTCTCAGTCTGTTTCCTCTCCTCCCCACCTTATGCCTAGCATGGTACCTGAGGAGCATTAGTTTCAGCAACATCTGAGTTTCCTTTATGGTTATTAGCTTTGTTCTTCTCAAAGTATAGAGCTGGGAAACCAATCTGTTTAATTCACACTCTACATTTAGTTGGTTAATAATAATCATCATAATTAAGGCCTTAAAATGTAATAGCATCCTATAGCAACTCTTCTCTCATATTATCTGTATAATTCCTAAACATTATTCCTTTTCTTTACTAATAACTTTGTAAAAAAGAAATAGGGTAGCCTTCCAGGAATGATATGAAAACCAGTGGAAACCATGCTACAGCTTTGGTATAGTTATATGGACATGAATAATTTAAAGGGAAGTGTTGGATACTGTAAACATGCCAGGTTCATCATCTTCTGGAGAAACTAAGCAACTAGCTAACTAGAAAGCATGTCTGGGATTTGTCTAGTGAGATACTGTCCTCAGAAGTGATTGACTCAAAGGAACAGGCTCCCAGATTAATGACCACAGCCGGGTGGTAGGACTTCATCCCTGAATATTTCTATTCTTCTATTTTAGGTTTTAAGGCTGGAAGAATTTATCCAACAAAATAAGGCATGTCCCCCAAGAGGCGATGAAAGGCCCCAGGAATTGGACTGCCAGCACTGCAACATTTTAGAGACCCAGGTAACCTCTAGCTTCTTCTGCTTTAATTAAGGATATTTTTCTTCTCCTTTTCAGCACTTTGGTGTCCCCAGTGACACATGCTGGCATTAATGGGCCCTTTTATTTCTCCTCTCAGAGCTGCCAAAGTGCCTGGGGAAAAAAATCATTACAAAATCAATTTGCAACAACCATGAAGAAAATAGAGTTCTGAGTAATTATCTGCATGGTTTGAAAAAGAACAAGGCTTGTCAGATAAATCTTCCCTCCCTCTCTGAGAGCAGCCTGGCTGGCACACAAAGGGGCACTGGACTAGAGTGGGGTCTTTGGTTCTGCCTGGAGCATGAAGCCTAACAGTAATCACAATGCCCCCTTGCCACATCCCTCCACATCCACATCCATCCACAGTGATATCTGTTTCTCTCACGGTAGCCCTCCCACATGGTGCTGCCTTTTTTTAAGTGATGGTGCTTCAAGATAGAATGTAGTTTCTGTTTGTCTCTATCAGGCTCATGTGAGGCTGTGCTCTTTCCCTAGGGTTGCCATAATGAATTACCACATCCTTGGGGCTTAAATCACAAAAATGTATTGTCTCACAGTTTTGAAGACAGGAAGTCCAAAATCACAGTGTGAGCAGGGTTGGCTCCTTCAGGTGGCTCTGGGTAGAGTCTGTTCCATGCTTCTCTCCAGTGTCTGGCAGCTGGTGGCACTCCTTGGCATTCCTTGGCTTGTCACCACATCACTCCAGTCTCTGTCTCTCTCATCACAAGGCTTCCTTCATGGTGTGTCTCTGGGTCCTCATATGGCCTTCTTATAGGGACACTAGTCATTGGGTTTAGGGCTCACCCTAATCCAGTATGACCTTATTTTAACTAATTACATCTGCAAAAGCCCAGGTTCCAAATAAAGTCACTTCTCTAGGTGCTGGAGTTAGGACTTCAATGTCTCTTCTTGGGGGCACAATTTAACCTAAAATATAGGCACTCAGTTAACATTCCTTGCATAATGTCAGAAACATAAATTCTTCCTGTGAAGTTCATGTTTGAGTACCCTGGCATGAAGGACTCTCTTGGTTCCTATTTCAGCTTACCTCTTAATCTTTACAGCTGGCACCATCAAAAATCCATTGCCTAAATTTTATATATTTTATTGCTGCCTCAAATTTTCAGTCTACTTCAGACTCCAAGTGGGAAAACACTATGTAGGTGAGTCTGAATCTCACTGCTTTGTCCTCATCCATGTAATCCACGCATTTCCCTGTGCCTGCATGTCTTCAGAAACTATAAGTTCTCCTTGTTGATTCCAGTCCTGTTTTGCAAACAGCCCTACTGGGATAACCCATAGTGAACCTTAACCAAATATTCAGTTCAGTTCAGTTCAGTCGCTCAGTTGTGTCCCATTCTTTGCGACCCCATGAATCGCAGCACTCCAGGCCTCCCTGTCCATCACCAGCTCCAGGAGTTTACCCAGACTCATGTCCATTGAGTCGATGATGCCATCCAACCATTTCATCCTCTGTCATCCCCTTCTCCTCCCACCTTCAATCTTTCCCAGCATCAGGGTCTTTTCAAATAAGTCAGCTCTTTGCATCATGTGGCCAAAGTATTGGAGTTTCATCCTCAACATTAGTCTTTCCAATGAACATCCAGAACTGATTTCCTTTAGGATTGTCCGGTTGAATCTTCTTGCAGTCCAAGGGACTCTCAAGAGTCTTCTCCAACACCACAGAGTTCAAAAGCATCAATTTTCCTGCACTCAGCTTTCTTTATAGTCCAACTCTCACATCTATACATGACCACTGGAAAAACCATAGCCTTGACTAGACAGACCTTTGTTGGCAAAGTAAGGTCTCTGCTTTTTAATATGTTGTCTAGGTTGGTCATGACTTTCCTTCCAGTATAGAAATGAGTCAAAAATCTAGTGGCTAAGCATTTGAATAACAATATTGGTCAGTTATACAGCACTGTCTCCATTCATGACCTCCTTGGAATTTGTGTAACCCTGTAATGTAACCATCTTACAAAAGAGGAAAATGAAGGACAGAGAAGTTAGGTGACTTGCTCATGGTCACAGGCAGATAAGCAGCCGAGACAGGATGGAGCTAGGTCTGTGGCTCTGATTCCTCACTCTTCCTGTAAGAGTTATCAACACATGTCCAGGATGCCTTCCAGATAAAATAGGCTACAGTTGTATGTCTTGGGATTAAGAAGAATGGCCAGGACTCCCTGCATTTCCTCCTCTGACACCCAGATATGGGGGAAATTCTCGAGCAGCCCCCATTGCCCCTGGATAATCTTGGAGGAGAAATAAAGAAACACAGGTACGTATATCAGCGGGGCTGGCCCTTCCTGACTGAGGCCATTCCATCCTTTATGAAAATGTCTGCTTGCAGAACATGCAGGTATTTTCATTCTCTGTGAGTTTCTCAAGAAACAGCCTCATGAGCTGGTATTCAACAAGAAGAACTCCTGGTCCTAGGGACAGCTGAACTTTTCACCAGTACCCTGTGGGATTTCCCAAAAAGGTTCTTCCTCAAATATTGGAGAATTTCTCAGATCCTCTGTGACTGTGGTAGGGAGATGGGACAGAGCTGGCTGGGATCTTGAGTGATGAGATTCAAATTAAAGAAAGGTTGATACTCTAGAAATAAATAATAATGAAGCTCCAGAAGATTACACAGCAGGCTGTATATTCAGAAGGGAACACACACACACACACACAAATTCTAGGTATGTTCCAGGACTGATGTACAAGGGTCAGAGCTTTCACTGCAGCTCAAGGTCCCTCAGCCTTGGCACTTGACTTTTGGACTGGGTGATTTTTTGTTGTGGGACTGCCCTATGCATTTTAGCATGTTTGGTAGCATCCTTGGCCTCTACCCACCAAATGCCAGTAGCACTCCCCCTGCAATCAAAATGTCTCAACCAAAAACTTCTACAGACATTGACAAATGTTTCCTTGGGCCCATAATCATCCAATTGAGAACCACTGCTGTAGCTAAAAAGGCAAGTCCTAGAGCAGTTTAAGGGCTACAGTCCATGGGGCCACAAAGAATCAGACACGACTGAGCAACTATACACATAGAAGTTGTAATATAAGCGCACATTGAAAACCTTGGGTTGGTTCATCATGAAACTTGGCTCTCATCCCACCCTTCTGGGTCTAGACAACAATCCTTCCGAGAGCTCAGTTCTAGACAGAAGTAAAGAAGGAAGAACCTTCATGAGTACCAATTCTGCTTGATTCAACTCAGCATGTATGTTATTCCTTCATTCCACAGCCTTCTGTGAAACAGTGACAGAAGCAGTACATGTAAATGCTCAGTAGGCGCTAACTCTTACCATTGTAGGCTTCGCTAGGTCCAGTGGTGTGAGAAGCGTGAACTTTGCAGATTTGCTGCATCACACTCCATCAAGGTTGTCAGTGTACCCCATGGCAGCACGTGCAAATGTCTGATTCCCCACAACCCTGCCGACACAACCGGTTACACAACTTTCTGAACTTGGTCAAGCTATATCAGAGAAAATTTATAATTTAGTTCAGATATTTTTGTCCGGCAAAATCTATGCCAACCAAGCGAGTCAAAGCTTTGCTGAGGCCCTAGAGGTACAAAGACCAGGCTTGTGTGGACGGTGTGTGAGCAGTGCACTACAGCACAGTGAACCCTCACCCACACGGGACACAGCAAGGGCTGCTCTTAGCTGTTCTGCCAAAGCATTTCAGTGAGTCAAGAGAGACATAAGTAATAAGGCCGAGACTCTTCACTCCATTCCCAGGATACACAGAGGGAAGGCTGCCAACCCTGGGTGTGGCTCTGTCCCCACTGTAGACAGCTGAGACTCCACTGAGCCTTTTATCCTGGCCTCTCGTGTCTGGTCTCCTTGATTCTCTTAGGTCCACAGTGTTCTTCATTAGTTTCCAGAAAGTCATGTGAGTCTTGATAATTTTCACAGAAACTTTTTTGGGGGAAGATTCCGGTGTCTGGGTCTCAGTGAGCCGAGGACAGAGAAGGGGTGAAGTTTTCATAGATCCTTGCCTGCACCTTCTCCAGAAGAAAAAAGAAAGTCATTTGTGGTCATTATTAGTCAAGTCATTTTGCCTCAACAAGTATTTATGAGGGCTGTCGTTAAGAGAAGCCCAGGGCTGGATGAGTGAGGGTGGTCCTCAGAGAGCTCCATGTCAAATGCAGGAAGTAAATATTATATAATTACCTCTCTGGCATCAGTTTCCTCACTGTTCCTAGTAGCAAACAGAGCTGTACACAGTCCTACACAACAACCCTATGAGGCAAGTGTTATTATCTTCACTTTACAGATAGGGAAACTGAGGCCCAAAGAGGAACACCAGTGTCCAAATTACAGTTCTATACTGCTTTTCGTTAGTAAAGTGGCAGACATGATTCCTGCCCTCCACCCCAGAGACTTGTAATAAACAGAAGAAAGCACATGAAGTCACTTTTCAAAACTGTTAGAAGAGTCTGTAATGTAAGGTGACTTTGTAGTATCTATTACAGTCCCTGTAATCATTTCAGCAAAACCCCATTGTGTTAGGTGTTCTATTTTTAAGATGTAAATGATGCTGCCTTTGAAAGATTGTCAAATGAACTTGAGAAAGACTTTCAATATTTCCTTCCTGAAGATTTCCTGGGTGTGGGTGTTCCTTTAAAATAGAAACAGCCCAGTTGAGATTCACTGCCTAGAAGATGAAAGATGACGACCTAATGTGACTGTGGGTTTAAAATAACCAGCCATTTGCTTGGGAGGAGTTGGGAGGAGGCTTTTGCAGTAGATGGTTAGGGGAGAAGCAGAGCTATTTATTTTCTGCACATACTTTAGTGATGGAGAGAGTCCTGGACAGAACCTGAGAAATGACTGATGGGGAATGCAAGAGTGTGAACTAGGGGCGATTAACTCAGGATATAGCTCAGTGTTGGTCCTGGGAGACCAACACTCACTAGGATCCCAAGCAGACAACCAGAAAAGGGACGCTGGAGAGTCTGCCCCATTTGAAATTCAGAGAAATGAGTATTGGTGAGCTTGAAAGTGCTCTTTCAGCCTACTGTTCATTTCCATGGTCAGGTTCATTTGCGAAATATTCAGATGGCAACCCAGTTTCTTTGGAATGATACACTCTGATCCAAAATACCAGGTATAGAAGGTGGGGTGGTGAAGGACATGAATGCTTGCCATTTATATGGTCTGTTGGTCCCCTCTGCTGAACCATTAGTTTGTTGAAATCAAGAATTATATCTCTTATTAATCTCTGTCCTTCCAGCACCTAACATACCCCCATGTGGCAGATGTTTGCATCTCCTTGTGTATTAACTGATCCATGACATGACAACTGAATGAATGGAGCTGAGGGTACTGTTTCAAGCTGGATTGGGAACACCTTCAAAAGTTAGCCTTGGCCAGAGGATGATTTAAAGGAACACTGGGGTCCTTTAATTACTTGCAGAGAGGGGGAGGACTCATCTCCTTTTTGGGGGAAGGATATCCTTGTCTTTGGTTTCCTGGGGGCTGGAAACAAGTGAACAGAAACAGAGACGATTACTGAGTTTATCTCCCCATTGATTTGGGAAGCAGCCTTCATCTATCAGGTTGATTTTAAGTGTCTGATTTGCAGATACTTTTCAGCAATATGTTCATACCGCAGTTTGAACTCACCCAGTTGGGCCCCGATACTGGCAGCTGGTGATCATGCTAACATAACAGAGTGCCAGTGCAATCACATGGAAGTCTGGACTTTTCTGACCTTAGATCCCCCTCTGCAACACAAGGACAGGGTTGTCTTTCCTGCCCACCTCCCTGAGTTGCAGGCGTCCATGAGTTATTGCATGGTAATGGATGGATGCTATGCAGTGGGGAGCTGGTGTAGTCATCTGAGTGCATCGTCAGCCTTTTTAAGCATTTTCCATCCTCTTCTGTTTCTGGACTCCTGCCCAGGATGCCTTTAAATATATCAGTGGTCGATAAGGTGGCCCAGAAATTACATCCTGCACATTCTCTTTCACAGTCTTCACAGAGGCTCAGAGAACGTTTGAAATTCTTTTTCATCTTCATAACTGTCATGAGATCTTTGTCCATTATTCATGGTGCTTTAAGTTCCTTCTCCCTTTTTCCTTGATCAGTCTTAGCAGTAGTTTGATGTGTCTTTTCAAAAAGCCAACTTTCAGATGTGCTGGTCAGATCTGTCTTTTCCTATGCCATTAATTTTGTCTTTCATACTTCTTTCCTTCTACTTACTTTGGGTTTATTATGTTATCCTTTTTCTAACTTCTTAAATGTTCTATAATAAATACAGTTAAGGCTATAAATTTCTCTCTCAGTGTATGTCTTTAGTTGTATCCCAGAGTTTTGAAGTTTATCTTCTTTTTTAAACCTACTTTCTTACTGTTTTCTAAATTTTTGCATTGTCATTAGATCATGTGGTCTATAAAATGTCAACACTCTAGCTTTGCTGAAATTTGCTTCATAGCCTGCTGTGGAGTCAGTTTTTTAAAAATGTTTCCTATGTGATAGCCAAAAGTATATATTCTGTTTGGCTGTTAAAGGTTTCTTGTTGTTGTTCAGTCACTAAGTCATATCTGACTCTTTGTGACCCTCATGGTTAAAGCTTATATATTTAAACTCTAGTTCTGTAGTGTTCACTGAATGACCTTGGGCACCTTTAAAATGATATGATTCTCGCCTCATAGAGTTGAGGGTGCACACTAAGTATTATATAAACATTAACAGTGATTATTGTTCTTTTTTAGCTACTAGTTTCAGCTTATTAATCTTGTTCAAATCTTCCATTTCCTAGCTTATTTTGTGTACCTGATGTATGAGTCTCTGAGAAGTGTATATCAAAATCTCCCATTATAAATTTGCCCGTTCCTCCCTACATTTCTGAACATTTTGCCTTATGTTTTCAGACTCTGTTGCTAGGTCCCTGCCAGTTCATTATTAGAGCTTTGTAGTGAATGATTCATTTTACTAGGCTTCCCTGATAGCTCAGTTGGTAAAGAATCAGCCTGTGTGCAGGAACCTGGGTCAGGAAGATCCACTGGAGAAGGGATAGGCTACCCACCCCAGTATTCTGGCCTGGAGAATTCCATCGACTGTATAGTCCATGGGGTTGCAAAGATTCATTTTATTAGGGTAGAGATATTCATGTTGAACTAAGACAATTCTTATTTATTTTGATTACTGGTACCATTAGGATTGTTACATCATAAGTAGGAAGGAATGGGATTTAAACATAGGCAGTTTGCTGCCAGAGCCCAAGTTTTAAACGAGGGAAGGTCTCTTGGTTGTGCTGAGTGAAGTGAGGAAGCTAGATATGTAAATATCATAGGGTAGAGCATTGCAGCCAGCAAGAACAACCAGTGCAAAGGCCCTGAGGCAAGTACATGCTTGTTGTTTGGAGGAGGTAAGACCAAGAGTTCACTTCTGGACGTGTTACAGTTTGAGAAGCTTATTAAGCATCTGAGTGATGTCTGGAGGGCAGTTGGATATACAAGTCCAGAATTTAGGGGGAAACTTGGAAATGGAGATAAACTGTCATTGGTAGCCATGGAACTGGATGAGACACTAGGGAGTAAGACAGAAAAGAGAAGTTCAAGGACTGAGATTTAGGGCAGGAAAGGAGAAGGCTTTAGCAGATGAGACAGAGAAGGAGTAGCTGAAAGAGAGGAGGAAACCCAGAAAAGGGGGCTGCTTGGAGCAGGGAAGGAAAAAATATTCCAGTTCTGCAGAAAAGTTCAATTAACTATAGCCCAAGGAGTGACCATTGGATTTGGAAACATGGAGGTCCTCATTGGCCTTGATGCTGGTGGCCTGTCATGGACATTCGAGTACATAGAAGGCAACCGGAACAGTTTCATTCTGTGTCAAGGAGGGAGGGGAGCCCAAGGCCTCATCTTCCAGTCTCAGCTTTGCCTGTCTCATTACCAAGGGCATCTCTCATGGTCCCTGGAGCATGGTTTGAAAACCAGAGATGTAACCAGCCACTTTGTTTTACAGCTGATGAAGCTCAGGGCCAGAAAAACACAAGACTGGCAGAGACACATAATTAGCAGAAAGCCCAGGCAGCAATTCATTATTATTTAATGAGATTTCTCAACAAAGAGATCTATCCTAGCCTGTCTTACACTGTTTTCCATGGACAGTGGTTATTGTAACAAGTAGAAGAATCAAAATAAGAAAGTCTTCTTCACCTTTCTATCTCTGCTGAAAGAGGAAACGGTAACATGAACAAATTTTATTGATAGAAAATTCAAAAGCTTCATTATTAACTCATGGTTTCCATATTGTCCTCCCACCATACCCTCCTTCTTGAGGCTTCTGATCAAGTTCCATGTTTTCTGATCCTGTATTATAGGATGTAGCAGATTGCCACCTGTAATATGAGTATAATAATAATACCAGTTGTTCACCCTTATAGACCAGTGGCGGTTGCTGGTACTGTTCTCTGATCCCCACAACAACCCCAGGGTTGCATTTCATTTCCATTCCTCTCTGATGGAAACCCTGGACAAGCTACGTGCTTTAGTTTCTCTCTGTGTGCTTTAATTTCATCAGCTGCATGACATGCTTGCTAGACTGAAAAGCAGGATACAGGGATCAGGGCTGACACTGCTCCTGAGCCAGGCAGTGGGCTCAGCACTGAATCATCACAGGCCTGAGAGTTGTGGGGATTGCTGGAGGTTCTTTCTCCTCTGCTCTCTGGTTTGGTAAACCACAGGTTGGCTCTAGGAACTTTACTTTAGTCTCATCTTACAACTGTTTTTCCCTTAGGATCCATGCTTGAGACGGAATGAACCTTCTCAGACTCGGCCCAGAGGAGAGGAATATCAAGATAAGTTAGCAGCTGAAGAAGGAACCAGCAGCGAAGAAGAGGAAAGGTACAGGAAGACAGGCAGACTTCCAAGGGCTCCAGTGAATGAGGACTTGCACTTGAAGGATTCATTCATTCATTCATTCTGTCCTCACATATTTATCACTGCCCCATGCGTGATGCTTAGGGAGGGAACAGAAATGTCTTGTGTGCCTCCAGCACATCTAAGGACTTTACCTGAATTATTTAATTGTCACACCAACTCAGAGAGACCATTTTATAGATTAAGAACCTAAAACTCAAAAAGGTTAATAAACTGCCCCAAATTCAGACAGACCTGGAGTGGCCCAAACCTCTGCCTCCTGTCCTTCCAAGTGTTCTTTTACTCAGTAAGGGACATGAGGGAGCTTTGTCACAGACAGGAACTCTCCCTCCTTTATCACCTATATTAGCTTTTGCTACTCTAACAAACATTCCCAAAATATCAATGACTTTAGCTCGTTGGTCAGCTGTCTTTATTCTTGGCTCTGTCAAGCTCTTCTGCTGTTATATGAGCTTGGCTCCTGACTAAGAATCTGATGTTATTGCTCTTCCCCAAACCACGGATAGAGTTTAAGTCTGCTCAGATGCCTTCCCATTCTGGGACCAAGACTGATGGATTAGCCTCTATCCAGGGCATGTTGTTGTCATGGTAAAGGGAAAAAGCTCAAAAAAGCTGATGAAAACATGCAGTGCCTCTTAAAGCCTACACTCAGAACTGCACTGTCTCATTTTTATCCACATTCCATTGGTCAAAGCAAGTCATGTGACCTAAACTAATACCTTGGGCAGAAGGAAATATACTCTCCACAGGTTTTACTTAGTTTGGGCTGCTATAACAAAATACCATACAACAGAAGGTTATTCTCACAGTTCTGGATGCTGAGGATCAAAGTGCTGGCCCATTCAGTTCCCGGTGAGGACTCTTCCTGGTTTGCACATGGCCGTCTTTTTGTGTCCTCTCATGGAGAAGAGAGAGGCAGCAGTGTGGGAGGACGTCTCTCTTGTGTCTTTTCTTACAAAGGCACTAGTCTCATGATGAGGGCTACTCTCTTATGACCTAATTACATCCCAATGGCCTCATTTCTAAATACCATCATATTGGTGATTGAGGCTTCAGCATTTGAATTTGGGGAGACCCAATTCAATCCACAGCATCACACAAGGCAGTTGGTATTTGCTGAGTAATAAAGATCTGTCACACCACCTCACAAGTTTCTGATATAGTAGGTCTGGGTATGTCCTACCCTCTGTCTTTTGAGACAGCTTCCCAGGTGATTCTGAGGCTAGCACAGAATATACTTCACTTCCCCACACTAATGAACAGCTGTGTGGGGTCCTGACAGACAACTTGGAGTCCATGCTACCATCTGGTAGCTCTTCAAATAGTCCTGGTGAGAGCTCTCTTCCTGGTTTGCACATGGCCATCTTCTCATGTTCTCTCATGGAAAAGAGAGAAGCAGCAGACAGTGGGGGAGGCGGTCTCTCTTGTGTCTTTTCTTATAATCACCATGAGGGAGATTAGTTGTCATAGTCTATTTGGACTGTTTAGCAAAATCCCATAGATTGGGTGGCTTATGAACAACAGAAATTTATTTCTCACAGTTATGTAGGCTATAAAGTCCAAGGTCAAGATGACGGCAGTTTCTATGTCTGATGAGGACTCACTTTCTGGCTTATAGAAGGTGTCTTTTCATTCTGTCTTCACAAGGTGGAAGGGCAAGAGCCTCTTTTATAAAGGCACTAATCCTATTCATGAGGATCTCAGCTTCATGACCTAATCACCTTCCAAAGGCCTCATTTCTTAATACCATTAGATTGGGCAGTAGGCTTCAAAATAGGAATCTTGAGGGGACAGAAACATTTATAAGCTAGCATTGAGGAAGCAAAGCCCACACCCCTAAATCATATCAATGGCAGTGTCAAGTACCCTATAGTCCTGTGAACTCTCTAGTGAGTAATACCTGCCCAGCTCCCTCCAGATACTGTCTTGGGATCTACGAGATATGTAACCATAGCAGTTAAAGAGCTCGGACTCTGGAGTCTGGCCTCTAGATTAAATGCTGGTGCTGTCACTTACCCCTGCAAGCTGTAAATCTTATTCTGTTCAAAACTAACAAAGGGAAAGAAATAATCTTTACTGTGACAATACTGGCAGGGGTTTCAAGAGGTTTCTAAGGGGCCCAGCTTGGGTCGTTTGTCCATACCTGAGCCAGTCATCCTGGCCAAGGAGATGTCTGGCTCTGATGGGCCAGGTGTGAGTCACATGCCCTTCCATGGGCCAGCTAAGGATGAGGGCAGAGCTAGCTGCATCTGAACTTTGTGCACTAAACAGGATCACTATGGAAAGAGAAAAGGCTTCCCCCAGGAGAGGATGCTGGGCAGACCAACAGTAGGTTGTGATCACAGCAACCTTGTCTTTTCTCCTGTGTAGCTTTGTTGGTAAGGGGGTTACTCAGCTACAGAAGAAAATGAGGAGGGTCTGTAGGCTTCTTTCATGGGGGTTTTAGTGAGAGTGTAAGAACTGAGAAGTAATGAGAAAGGAATAGAAAGATCTACGGTCAGAGGCTGCAGAACAGAACAGACACATTGGTTCTGTAAGGGTGAGGTTGCATATTCAGTAGTTAACGCCTTGAAGGTTGTGGGTTGTCAGAGAACTTTTGCCATAGTGGGTTTTCCGTTGGCTGTAGATTTAAGGTGGGAGTAGCAGGTCAGATGGGCTTCCCTGGTGGCTCAACAGTAAAGAATCTGCCTGCAGTGCAGGAGACCTGGGTTCAATCCCTGGGTCAGGAAAACCCTGGAGGAGGGCATGGCAAACCACTCTAGTACTCCTGCTTAGAGAATCCCATGGACAGAGGAGCCTGACGGGCTACATTCCATAGGGTCACACAAAGCTGGACACGGCTGAAGAGATTAAACAGCAGCAGCAGGTCAGAATCAACTTCAGTGGGAGCAGGGGGAGTCAGAAGAGTCTGCTATGGCTTGCTTGTGAGAGATGGTAGGATAGCATCAGTGTTTTAGGATATGAGGATACAAGGGAATTGACACAAGAGAATAGGGTAAGAGAGGGAAATTCTCATTCATGGTGTGCCCAGGAATGATGATGATGATAAATATAATAATAGTAAATATTTACTGAATGCTGGATTAACCCATTTAATTTTCATTAGATAGATAACATTATTGAAGTACTTCATTTTAAAGATGAGGGAAACTGAAGAACAGAGAGGTTAAGTGACTTCTCTTTCTACTTATTCTGCCAGTAGATGGTAGGATCCAGATGATAGCCTCTCTGGCTCCAGAACTAATGTTTTTAACTACATCTCAACTTAGGGCAGCTGTTCTTATGCCATACGAAGTTCCACAGTTTTTCTGTTTTTCTAAGGTCACTCTTTTCTTTAATACTTAGTAAAATAACTGAACTTGCACTTCAGCTGTGGCAGGGTAACTGGTACTAGACTTGCCCTCTTTCTGTAGACAACTTTAAAAGTGAGCAAAATAAATGACAACTCTTTTAGTAACAGGATAATATGCAAAGAAGGACCATGTTCTTTAGAAGAGAAACATGAACTGAATCCCATAATCACTCCACATTTTCTCCTGACTCTCTGTCTGGAGACAGTGCCAACCACAGTGCAGAGAAGTGGAGGTAAGTTGAGCTGAGGAAGCAGACATCAGGGCTCAGGGCTGCTAGAGCAGCTGAAATTTGTAAGGTAGGGTACCAGAAGAGAAGATACTACGTGGGGGTAAAGAGGGCAGAAATCTATAAGGATTTTCCATAGGTCCTTGCCGGGAGCTGGAGTGAGACTCATGAGGCCTAGGAGTATGCTGCTGCCATGGTGCTGAGAAAAATGAAGGTACTAGAGATGAGGTGCTAGGAGACGTTGGATTCCAAGATCAGCCACGATGAAAAAAGCCTTTCTGAGCTCTATGAGCACTGAGTTGAGACCTCAGAGACGTAACACATTAGGAGTAAGAAACATACCCTATAGGATAAGGGCCACACTCTAGAACAAAGGACAATGTTGAAATATATATGCTCTAACAAAAGACAAATCCAGGCATACAAAGATCAGAAAGAGCCTTGAGTAATTTAACTGGCTGTCAGAACAAAACTAAACACTTTTGAAAGAAATTCATAATACAGACTCCCAGTGTTGTATTATCCACAGTATTGAGCATTTGATGAAACATTAAAAGACATGCAAGGAAGCAGAACAGTATGACTTACAATCAAGAAAAAAATCAGCTAATAAAGCCTAAAATGACCTAGATATTGGAATTAGCAGACAAAGACTTGAAAGCAATTATATGAGCTATGTTCAGGGAAAGGATTGTTATAATGAGTGAACAAATAGGGAATTTCTGCAGAGAAATGAAAACCTTGAAGCAAATGGAAATTCTAAAGCTGTAAAGTACAATAGCCACAATGAAAAACCTCATTAGATGTACTTAACAGCAAATTAAAATCACAGAAGAAAAATTTGTTGCTTGAAGATAGATCAGTAGAATCTGTCTTATCCAAAGAATGAGGGGGGTAATTTTTTTAAAAATGAGATTCTTGGTGACTTGTGGGACAATATCAATCTAACATGCACATATTTGGAATCCACATGTGAAAAGGGAAAGAAAATGGAGCAGGAAAAGATATTTGGAAAAAATGACCAAAAATTCCCCCAATTTAATGTGGGACACCAATTTACATATTCAAGAAGCTCGGTGAGCTCCCCACAGAATAAATCGGAAGGAAGATAATAATGCCTAGATACATCATAGAAAATCTGCTGAAAACAAAATATATCCCCCCAAATCCTACAAGCAGCCAGGTTTTTAAAAAGACAAATTACATACAGGAGACAGTTGGCTTTTCATGAATAATAATGACAACTAACTTTTCATCAACCTTCTAGGCTCATTTTCTGATGAAAGCCATAAAACTGTGAAGTAATATCATTAAGGTTATAAATGGAAAAAAAAAAAAAAAACCCATACCTGTAAAATCCTAATTTTAAATCCAGTAAAAATATCCTTCAAAAATGAGAGTGAAATAGAACATTTTCAGGTATGTAAAAGCTAAGAGGACTTTTCACCATTTAAGCTGCAGCAATGGAATTTATTAAAGCTGAAAGGAAATTACAGCAAATTTAAAGTTGGCTGTACAGGAGAAAATGAAGAGCATCAGAAATGGTAAATATAAAAAACTATTGGTTTTCTTTTCCTTTAATTTCTTTAAAAGACATATAACTGCTTAATAATTAAGCAGTATATTATGAAGTTCAAATACATAGTTGAATAATATATGACCATTAGCACAAAGAACAGGAGTTAATGGAATTATAGTATTGTAAGGAACTTATATTTTATATGAAAGGGTACAATGTTAACTCTAAGTAGGTTGTGATAAATTTGGGATACAAGTTGTAATCCATCGAGCAACATTAACCATTAATACAAAGAAAACCTTAAAAAATTCAATAAAAGAACTAAAATGGAATCATAAAATGTCAGGTAGGACGATAGAAAAAGAACAGAAGAATGATAAGAAAAGGAATTGGGCAATTAAAAAACAAATAAGATGTGGATTTAAACCCAGTCATTTTGATACTGATAATGTAAATGAAACAGAGACATCATTTAAAAGAAAGAGATTGCCAGAGAGGATCAAAAGGCAGGACATTTACTACATGCTATCTGCAAGAGAAAGATTCAAGTATAAAGACACTGTTATGAGCTGAATTGTGCTGCCCTGTGACTCCCGCAAATTCATATGTTAAGGCCCTAATCCCCAATATGAATGCATTCAGAGGTAAAGCTTTAAATAGATAATTGATTTAAATGAGGTTATTAGGGTGGCCCTCACCCAAGATTTCCTTGTAAGAAGAGGAGATTAGTGCACTGGTAAAGCAAACAAAGGGACAATCACATGAGGACACAGGGTGATGGAAGTTGGTTATCTGCAAGTTTCAGAAGAGAAGCCTTAGAAGAAACCAAACCTGCTGTCTCCATGATCATGGACTTCTAACTTTCAGAATTATGAGAAAATTAATTTCTGCTTTTTAAGCCTTTCAGTTGGTGGTATTTTGTATGACACACCTTATACAGGCACAGATAGGTTGGAAGGTAAAAGGATAAAAATAGATATACCATGCAAACACAAAACGTAAGAAAGCCAATGTGGCTATATTCATATCAATGTAGACTTCAGAACAAGAAGTATTACCAGTGACTAAAAAAGTATGTTTCACAACAGTAAAGTGGTCAATTTATCTGGAAGACATCACAGTCCTAAATGTGTATTACCTAATAACAGAGCTTTAAATAACGAAGCAAATACTATGAGAACTAAACACAGAAATTTACAATCACATCTGAGATTCTGATACCCTTTTATGAATATTTGATTGAATGACTAGACTAATATCAGTAAGGACATAGAAGATTTGAACTATATTATTAACTAACTTAATCTATTTTACATCTGTAGACAATATGCTGAAAAATTACAGAATAAATTTTTTTCAAGGCACTTAAAACATTTGTCAGTATAAACAAACTAATATTCTTCATGAATGTAAAATCCTCAACAAAATGTTTGAAAATAAAGTCAAGCAGTATATAAAAAGAATAATACATCATGACCAAGTAGTTTATCCCAGGAATGTGTGGTTGATTGTACATTTGAGTGGCAATCATGTAATTCATCATATTAAAAAATAAAGGGAAAAATAAATAATCATATCAATAAATGCACAAAAGCATTAGACAAAAGTTAACATTCTTTCATGATAAAAACTCTTCAATCCATGAATAGAATTTCTTCAACCGGAAAAAGATCATGTATGATAAACATGCTTAATGGTAACATATTGGACACGTTCCTCCAAAAACTCAGAACAAAGCAAAAATTCTGCTCTCACTACCTATCATTGTCTTGAAGGTCCTAGCCAGTCCTATAAAGCAAGGAAAAGAGCTACAAATTAGAAAGGAAGAGTAAAAATGTCTTTATTTACAGACAGAATTGAATACTCAGTGTTGTTAAGAACTTAATTTACTCTGAATTGAGCTATAGGTTCAGTTCAATCCCATGTAAAATCCCAATAGCCCTGTTTGTAGGAATAAACAAGCTGTTCTGAACATGGTTATATTTAGCATAGCTTCCAGAAGTTTGAAGACAACCTAAGAGAATTAGGATGCAAAGAAAGAAACCTTTTCACTTTATTAAATACTTGACTAATTTTTTATTTGTATTAATATACAATTTGTATTAATATAATGTGCCAGACATAGAGTTAAGCATCTTTTAAGATATTTACTCTATTAATCTTTATAACAATCCATGTGAAAGGTACTGATATTAACCCCATGTTTTAGAAGAGGAAACAGTTTAAAGAGCTCAGACAAGGTAACATGACCATTTACCAGTAATAGAGCTAGAATTTGAATCTGGGCAAACTGGCTCTAGTGTCCACGATTTTAACAACTTTGCTACACTGCTCTTAACATCTTGCCCTTCCTTTCAGGGGTCCTCTCTGTCTATGTTGCTGGGCCTTTTCTTCTCTGCCAAGTCAGAGTCCTTCTTATCATGGTCTTTCTTCACAGTCCAGGGCCCTAACTCCCTAACCTCTGGTCCTCTGGTCTGATGTGTTTGCCAGAGGAAGCAAAATGTCTTTGACCTCCCAGCAGTCTCTGCAGAGATGCTCATGGTGTGGCATCCTTTTACACTGTTAAACAGGATAACTTTACAGTATCAGCCCATCACATTTGAATTTCTCAGCTGGTTTAAAGGAACTGAGTGCAGAAAAGTCTCCTCCAAAAATATTTGTCAGCATCTCTTCTAGAATGCAGAAACTACTGCAGCTTTAAACCAGCATCATCTTGTCCCTGCTACATACACAGAAAGGCTATTTATAATCCTCCTGTGTATACCTGGGAACAGCCAGTTAAAGCCATATGTGATTTGAAAAGTGTTAAGTACTGTATTCAAGTAGAACATCATTTTTTGTTATTTTTTCCCACACTCGTGAAAAGTTGTGAAATTAGACTGCAGAGATCTCTTCTTTTGAAGCTTCCAGGGACCCCATATAAGTAACTCCAAGCTCTCAGTCATTCTGATAATTGATCATCATTTATTAAGTAGCACTGAAACAGATATCCAGTGATTCCAGCTGAATATTAACAGTTTCCCAAGTGCAACAGTACTTAGAATTGTATGTCAAATAGCTTTTTCAAATCCAGGAGAGATGTCTCTCATTCTGTTAGTGTCATCGGAGCTCCTTCCTCCCAGCCTAAGTGGCTGGGATGTTAGCAGGGTGACCATGTCATTTCCAAGCTGGGATCTTTTGTGATTTTGGCCTCCATATCTTCAAAGGATCGAAGCGCCCATCAAGGAGGGAGGTGACCTGCAGCCACCATTGGGCTCTTTGCCAAAGGAGAAGGCACCAGAAATCCAGCGTCTGCAGGAGAAGTGGCAGAGCCAGAAGGCCAGATTGCAAGCCCAGGTAGAAGGATGGCCTTGGTGGGGATGCACCCTCATGCTGAGTGAGACCCTGCCTCTCCCTTATTCTTGCAGACAACCTTGGAAATGCATGCGGGGTTCAATTCTTGTCCAAGCTGGAGAGGGCAGTCCAGGTCCAGGGCAAGATGGGCTCCTTGGTTCTGTTCATTTATTCATTTAACACCTGCTGTGGCTCATGAGCACCTGCTGTGAGCCAGGAACTCTTCTAGGTGCTTGTATATTATCAGTGAACAAACCAGGCAAAAGTCCTGTATTACAGGGCTTGTATTTTAGCAGAGGAGGTAGATACTGATAATAGACACTAGACATAAAAAATAAGCACTTATAATTTTAGATGTTAAGGGCTTTAGTAAAATGAAAAGACTGAACAGGATAAAGAAGATTGAGTGGCTGTCTGGTGATGAGGGGTGGGTATGATACCAAATAGGATTGTCAGGGAAAGCTTCCGTAAGAAAGGGAGATTTGGGCGCATGGGGCATGCAAGGGAGGCTGCTGTATAGATCTCTGGAGGGTTTTCTGTTCCCCTCTTGATTTCTCTTGGATGGCACATGTCCCAGCCCTTCTTCTCCATTCCCTGGTATCCATGGCTCTAGCTGAGGAGCCCCGAGGAGGGCCAGCTGTCCTCAGGTCCTTCAAGCTTGCAGCTTCTACCCGCCTCAGCATTCCCGTGGGTAGAGGAGGCTCAGGTGGGCTGTGGAGGTGTTCAGAAAGCTTTGATGTTTAAAGAAAATCCCAGGCAGAGTGAAGGTCCCAGCCTGAGGTTGGATGCCCTGGTGGGCAGGTCTCACAGATGCAGCAGGCCCTGGAGCAGTGTGCCACAAACTACAGGGAGGACCTGCGGGAGCTCAAGCAGCTTTCGGACCGCGAGCGGGAGCAGCTGCGGCACGAGCTCCAGGAGACCGTCCAGCAGAATCAGGCAGCAAAAGCCCAGCTTGAGGCTGCCCACAAGCAAGCTCTCTGCGTGCTTGAGAAGGCTAAAAACCAGGAAGTCAAGGTAAAGGTGTTAACAATGACACCCACTAACTACTACTGAGCTCTTGCTGTGCGAGCACCTGCTCAGCACTTTGGCGGGAGCCTGTTGTACAATATCTCCAGTCCCCATATTCATCTTACAAGGTCATTATTATCATATTCCCTTTTTCTGGATGAGGAAAGAGGCTCAGAGAGGTTTGGCAACTTGCTCAGGGTCACACAGCTCTTAAGAGGCAAGACAAGGATTCAGACAGACTCAGGCCTGTTGAACTTCTGGTCATCTGCACATGAATTTTATATCATAAGAACAACTTCTCTTTCATGACTTGGGCAATATCCTGCAGAAGAAATTCTAAGAGCTCCCAAAGGAGAAAACTAATACCAGACTCAAAGTACTTGAATTCAAATGTCATCAGACATCTCAGCAGCAACAGGGAAGCTAGAAGATAATGAAGCAATTCTGAGAAATTCAATTAAAACCATTAGTAAGGGTGAGAACTGAATAAGAATATCAGACACATGAAATATTCTGTTATCAGTTTATGCCTCTCAGTTCTCAATTTACCCTTCAGTACCTGCTTGTGATAATGATCTGCATTCTTTAAGCATTTCTCCTCCTTTACTGAGCACAGTGTTAAGCTTTGTCAGCAGAGGGCGCTGGAAGCATCTTGCAGGAGGAAGGAGGCTTCCCTTCTTGGTTCTGGAAGGTGCATGTTTGTTCTGTTTCTGGCTTCCATTGCACACCTGAACAGTGTCCTGGGTGTATGAGGGTGTTAAATGATACTCTGCCCCAGTGACCTCACAGTACCCGAGAGGTTTGTTTCTTGCAACTCTCACAAAGCAAACACTGTCTGCTCCAGCAGCCCTCACAGCTGCCCTGGTGCCCCCATCCCCTCTGGGTACCTGCCCACCTTGGTTTACCTGCACAGGTGGAGGGTTGCTTCTGCTTGGCTCTGGCCTGGGCAATCAGCCATCTCCATCAGTGAACCACCACCAACCTTCGCCAACAAGGTCTGGATCCCAGGCTGGGGAAGGGCTCCCCATTCCAAGATTTCCCTTTCTTGGACGGTCTCACTCAGCCTCAGAACACCCTTCAGAGTTCTTTCTGCATCTTCCATACACGTTTCCTCGGGAAGTTCCTTGAGGAATATCCCTCCAAAACAAAGGAGCAAACCAAAAAAGAGGGAATAAAAGAGATCTAGCATACAGGGAATCTAGCACAGGAGAAAGGTTTCAGGAGCCTAGCTGTGCCACTCACAGACCCTAGACTGGAGTCTAGACTGGAGCACGAGGATGGAGGGCTCCAGAAGAGATGCCTCCATGGAAAAATAGGCTTGATGGCTTCTCTGATCGATCTGGCCTTGTGAAAAATTGTAGTGAACATATTTTAGAAAGATTTTAGAGGTTGTAGGAAGACTTGGCCAAAAATCCAAAAAAAATAATAATAATAATAATAAAATACAGTAGTTATTAATGTAAGGAAAAACAAAACTTTGGATAAGGTAGATTTATTTATTTATGTATGTATTTTTGGCTGTGCTGGGTCTTCGGTGCGTGTGGGCCTTCTCTAGTTGCAGTGGGGGCTACTCTCTAGTTGTGGTGCACAGACTTCTCATTGCAGTGGCTTCTCTTGTTGCCAAGCACAGGCTCTAGAGTACACAGGCTTCGGTAGTTGTGGCACACGCGATTTTAGTTGCCCTGAGGCACGTGGAATCGCTTCCCAGACCAGGGATTGAGCCCAGATCCCCTGCATTGGCAGGTGGATTCCCAACCACTGGACCACCAGGGAAATCCAAGGTAGATTTTAAATGATTATAATTTATTTAGCTCAGCAGTAAATGGCATTTACTCACAAGAAGGAAATATTGAATATATTTTACTGTATTTAAAAAAAGAAATATAACAATATTTGAGGAATGGAAGAGAAAGAATGTACGACACCAAAATCCTCATCTACCATAATAGAAGGACAATTAATAATTTCTAAAATAATCAAGTTAAAGCAGAATGGAGATACTGTCTTGTTATTGGTGGTAAATATTAGAAGAAAGAACTAAAAGAGTTCCAATGGCTGACTCCAATAGACAGGTTGCAGAGAGAAGAAGAAAGAGGGCTGGGAGGTGCTAGTTTTCATTTTTAAAAAGCAATATTTGGCTCTTTATATTGTGTTCATGCATTGCCCAGATAAAAATATAAAATAAGCTTTTAGAAAAAAGAGAAAAGAAATGAGATAATGCATGTGGACTACTTGACACTTAGTAGGTATTCAGAATTTATGAATTCCTTTTTTTTTATTCTCTTAAATCTTTTTCCAGCTTTGCTTTCAGTCTATAAGAGCTAAGGCTGCCAAGTTCCGTAGGTTATTCACTGCTGGGTCATGCTGGGTCATGTGTTGGCTTGAATTTTACCCCGCAATATAGGCCTCAATCCCTTGCAGGAGGCAGAGGAAGCATAGAGGCAGGTGATGGGAGAGGGGGGAGTGTGCTCTGCCCATTGGGATGACCCACATTTCTAAGCCCCAGTCCCTAGAAGCCATGGAACCAGATTCATGGGGTCTTCATTACTGGCTCCTGTTTACTTGGGGTGGTTCCAGAATGAGACCAGAGTGTTTACAATTCTCACTGGAGATGGTAGACATGTGATCATTCCTAATACAGGACAGTGATTGAGAATGAGATGCCTGGGTTCAAATCCTGGGTCTGCCACCTACAGGGAAAGGGAGCTTAGGCTTCCTTGTGCCTCATGTTCCCCATTCATAAAGTGAGGCTAGTCATATGTACCATACAGAACCACTGAGCGCATCAAAAGAGAGAATTCACAAGAAGTGCTTAAAGCAATCCATGACTGACAGCTTGTCTTAGTCCATTCAGGCTTCTTTAACAGAGTAACATAGGCTGAGTGGCCTATTAACAACAGAAATTTATTTCCCACAGTTCTAGAGGCTGGAAGTCCACTTCTAAGACTTGGACAGATTTGGGGTCTGTTGAGGCCACTTCCTGGCTCATAGATGGCCATCTTCTCACTCTAACCTTTCATGGCAGAAGAGAAAGGGAGCTCTTTCTGGGGTTTCTTATATAAGGGCACTAATCCCATTCATGAGAACTCCACCATCACAACCTAAGTGCCTCCTAGGGGCCCCACCTCCTAATTCCATCATATTGGGGAATAAGTTTCAACATATGAATTTTGAGAGTGGAGGGATACAAACATTCTGTCCATAGAAGAGCTCAGTTTTAAGAAGATCCACTCTTCTTACTCACTCATTGATTCTGCAGGTATTTATTGAGCATTTATCTTGAGCTACCATTGTGCTGAGCTTTGAAGATTCCAAGATGATTAGCACGGTCTAGCTTCATGGAGCTCACATCTAGGGGGAAAGACAGCCACTTGAACAGGTTGCTCTAATTCAGTAAGTTGGAGCCGTGGGATAATCACCCACAGTATTTTGGGAGCACAGAGGAAGAAGACTCTATATAGGGTGGAGCCATGGAGACTTGGGGGATGAAGCTGGGTCCCTTAGGAGGCCCCAAACCAGTCACAAGAGCAAGGCAAACAAGAAAAAGTGAATGTGTTAGTCACTCAGTCGTGTCTGACTCTGCGACCCCATAGACTGTAGCCCTCTAGGCTCCTCTGTCCATGGGATTCTCCAGGCAAGAATACTGGAGTGGGTAAGCCATTCCCTTCTCCAGGGGATCTTCCTGACACAGGGATTGAACCTGGGTCTCCTGCATTGCAAGCAGATTCTTTACTGTCTGAACCATCAGAGAAGCCCCAAGGCAAACAAAAAGCTGGGGCAATTTTCCAGGGATGAGTATCTGACTTGACATAAAATCTGGCTACTAAACCTTGCATGATCCTCACTGCCAAGGACTTCTGAGCCAGAAGGCATGCAAGGCTGACCTAAAAAGAGATTGGTTCCATCTTTTGCAAACTTTTGCTTCAATCTCTCCATTCACATTTCCTTGGGATTAAAATGTCACCAGTTGGAGTGCTCTGAGCCTTGCAGCAAGAGCAAGAAGAAGAAAGTATCAGAGAATTTGAAAAGTACAAGACTTTTCTGTCTAGATAAACTCACCAGGGGATGACTAAGTTTTCCTATGAGAGGAATAAGACTGTTTCTCCCCATTTGCTGAGGAGTAGCAAAGCAAAGATGCTGCTGCCTTCTGGTAGCTGCCTCGTTTGCTCTTCCCTAATGGGAGCCTCATGCATTTGATGCAGTCCCATTTCTCATTGTTCCTGGAGGTTGCTTGAGGGAGTGGGAAGGGCTTGGGCCCTAGACACCATCACCCATGGGTTACAATCCTGCACGCACCATTACTGGTTTTCAGTTAGGGCACTTTACTTTTCTGAGCTTGTTTCCTCCTAATCCTGTATCTTTTCTGTGTGACCTTGGGAAAGCTAATTCATCTCTCTCAGCCTCAGTTTCCTCACCTGAAAAGTGGGATGTGTTAACTGGAACTCTGTTGCAAAAGTAATAGGAACTATTAGTGTATTATTGCTGCTGTAGCAAAATTACCACAAACTTGGCAGAGCACAACACAGATTTATCATCTGACAGTGCTGGAAGTCAGAAGTCCTAAAATCAAGGTGTTGGCAAGCCTTCTAAAGGCCCTAGAGAAGAACCTGTTTTCTTGCTTTTCCTAGTGTCTGTCTCTTTCCTCCACCTCCTAACACCAAATTCCCAATGATTGCTCCAGTTTGGAACAGCTGTCCGCTCTGGTCCAATCAGCTGTGAACCAGTTAGCTTCACACAGCACAAAATGGCTGCTGTGGCCAGGTCCTTACTGTCATTCCAGATGAGTAGGGGAACATTCACTGTAGCCTGATAAGCCTTTCATTGGGGAGTGGCAAGTGCTCAGGGAAGCCCCCGACAACAAGGAAGAGCTAGGCAATAAGGGACAGGTCTCCCCCTCTGTGTCCACTTTCATGCCTCCTTCCTCCCACTTGTGCCCACAGGCCACAGAAGAACGCTTGAAGAAGGAATCCAGCCACAGCCTCCAGATCCAGCACCAGGCGCACCGCCTGGAGCTGCAGGCCTTGGAGGAAAAGGCCCGGCAAGAGCTCCAAGGGGAGTTGGAGAGGATGCAGGCTCAGCAGGCGCTGCTGTTAGGTATGCAGCCAGCTGTGCACCCATCAGGGTTCACAGGCAGAAACCTGGGGCAGTGGGGTGGGGGGTGGTAAGGACCAGGGTGACCAGGCCGACCTCCTGCTCGGCCACCAACCAGCTGCGAGATGTGCATCAGGTCGCATGCAGCCTCGTTTTCCTTTTCTGTGAAGTGAAGTTGCACTTATCTCTCTCTCCATCCTAGAAGTGTTGTATGGACTTGATGAGATAGTAAATATAAAATGCTTAGCATATAAATGAGCCCAGTTAGTACAGATAATATTATCATCATTGCTGAGCATTAGCCAGATCTCAGCCTTCATGAGAGTTTCTTGAAATGGCCTCAAACTCTCATTTCTAAAGATTTCTGTAAATGTGGGGACTTAAGCCCCCAGGATTCTGGGTGTTCCTTTGAGTCTTTCCCTGCCTTCACATTCTCAGCAGGAAGCTCACTTCCTCTTCAGTTTTCACAGTAAAAACATGTCACAAAAAGCATTCTGGAAGTTTTCAGAGGCAGTAAGAATCTCCAAAGTCAAGTTGCCTGGGGTTGAAGCCCCACTAGGTTCAATGTGCACTAGCTGTGTGACCTCAGGCAAGTTGCTTAACTACTCTGTAACTCAGTTGCTCATCTGTAAAATGGGAATAATAACAATATCCCCTTCATTGGGCTGTTATTAGAATTACATGAGTATATATGGGAAGTGCTTAGAATAGCACCTGATAAATGCTGTGTAAGTGTTCAATGTCATTACTGCTGAATATTCTACCTTTGCATAGCGGACTCTAAGGGGCTCTGTCTGTTTTTGTAGACCATCTCTCTCCCTCATTTTCTTCTTTACTCTCATCTTCTTTCTCACTCTTAAGAGCAAGACACATGCCCTCCTTATTTCATGTCTAGCATTAAAGACCATATAGACCTTTAAAAATATTTCTTCAAACCCAGACAGCGCTCTCCAGAGGATTTTCAGAAGAGTATTTTCTTTACCTCCATAAGTGAATAAGATCTACTTGCTGCTTGATTTCATTAGACAATGTGACCTGCTCACTGCATGTCAGCACATCAGCCCTGCGTGTTTCCAGATGAAGGAGGGAAAGAGTCCCACAGATTTCCCAGTTAGCAGCTACCCTGGAATGGAGGTGGCCACGTGGGAAATGCCAAAGTTTGCAGCATCTTAAAAAGACATAATATACAAGATAAAACCCAGGTTATACCACACTTCTCAGAAAACAGACTCCCCAGACTGAGATCAGACTGGATACCCCTGATGAGTCCAACACCCCACAGCAACCATCCTTGCTGCCCAGTACCTGGCCTCTCTGACCAGAGATTCCAGAGAGACCCTGGGGACAGACTGGCATGCTCAGCACAAGTCCAAGGAAGAAGGGGCTTTGTGGACTCTGTAAGGATGGTAGCAAATTGTGGGCTTTGTGGGTGGCACTGGGTGGGTGGGATCACAGACCACCACAGGGTGATACCAGGACTTCCTGGTCCAAGTTGCTCCTCTTCCATCATCTGTGTGAGACAGACCTGACATGCAGTCTAGGTCACTGAGTGAGGAGCAGGAAGGGAGAGTGTCCACCAGATTGCCTGACACACTGTGGTGGGTACCTAGACATGCTGGATGATAGGTGGACAGGCAGGGGATGCATGGGGGTGTGGATGGGTGAATGAATGGATGGTGAGAAAATATGAGAGAAGAGGGGCAGGTAATGAATGGACCCTCAGTAGTTCATGCTTTGCTAAAGGGTTTTATTACACATATTTTTGTGATAAAGAATTTCAAAAATTGGGCTGTGTTAAAGCTATAGAAATCACTTAGTTAAAATCCTAGAGGAAAAGGAAGATGATGATGAGATAAATTTTTCAACATAATAGCATCAAAATAATTAAACTTTTATGTGTGTTTAAATACTGTCCTTTCAGGGAAGCATAGTAAACTTGTGGGGAATCTTTTATAATTGGGACACTTTCATAATATCATTAATTTTCACTCTAAACATCTTTTATTTATTTTACAAATATATGTTGAGCCCTTGCTCTATACTAAGTCCTGTACTTATGGCCTCTGGGATTATTGGAACAATGTTTCAAAAGTAATTTGCAATAACTAAAATATAAAGTCTCAACAGTTCATAATGGAAAATAAAGTATCAAATTTACTAGCACTTGAAAATCATATTCTCTTTAAAAATTAATAGCTCACTGAATACTGTCTACTCCATCAGAAAATGTTCTTTTTGAAATGATTTTATTTGTCTTTTGATCATGCTGGGAAGTGTCACACTATCAGAAATCACCCACGATCCTCAGAGGAGAAATTGTACTTCCTGGTTGTACTGATCCCTGAGTTAAGGATGGCATGTACGTTTCTCCTGGATGATTCTGGTTTTCATAATGACTCTGTTGGGATGATATGCCATCCCCTCCCTGCTGTCCACAATCCAGCTAGGAACTTACATCCATGAGAAGTAGAACCTGTGATTGTCTCCTTGAGAATTAGCATAAATGTATGTCAACATTTCCAATTTGAGACCTGTACTTCAAGAAGAGGCCACTGGGTCATGTGCTAATTCCCTGCTCTTACTTTTCTGTCTAGGTGCTGAGGCCAAGTGTTGCCTCAGGGTTCAGCTCTGGATTCAGGCTGTCCCATCCCCCATCCTAACCAACCAGCAATGGTTAAGCAGGTGATTCTGAGGGAAGAAGAACCATGGAAAGTGTTGAATCCTGACACTATGACTTATTAGCAGTATAGCTCTGGGCTGCTCAGCCTTTCTGAGGCTCTGTTCCTTTGTCATAAAGTGGGAGGGATAAGACTGGATAGGATGGTTGTAGGGTTTCACTGAAAACACTTTTAAAGGGCTTAACACATTTAGTATTCTATAAATGGTATTATTGTTGCTGTTCTCTTAAAACAGGTAAGTTTGGGGAACTTGAACCAACACCTACAGCTGCTCTCCACCCTAGCCCACCCCAGACTTTGGCCTCAGCACGCCCCTGACCTTCCACTGCTCTTCCTTTTGCAGAGTCCCTGAGGCAGGAGCTGGCAGAGCAGCGGGCTGCCTGCTCTGAGCACCAGAAGGACTTGGAGGTGCTGCAGACTGAGCTGAGGGCCCTGGACAGCATGGGCGGACGGCTGGCCATCACCCAGTGTCCAGGGGACAGCAAGGACCATGCTGGGATTTCAGAGGTCAGCACCCCTGCCCTGTCCACACTCTTCTTGGAGCAGCATCAGGGAGAGGTTCCAAGTGCTCTTTTACCCTCTTTCCTTCCACAGGCCTGGGGGATACTTAATGAGCCTGTAGGCTCCCATCTCTGGAAAGCAAAACCAAGTTTTAAGTACAGCCTGTTATTTTAAATTCAGATGAAATAGCATCTCAGGGTGTTGGTGACTGGCAGGCCCTAGAGACAGCCCATCTGGGTCACTCCATAGACCTGCACAGAATTTCTCAGAACACCTGCCCAAACAGACTCTTGCCTAGATGCCCCCTGTTCCCGTGAGTTGGGGGATGCCTTTCTGTCACCAAAGCTCTGAACTTTCTGGTCAGACTTGGCCCATCATTTTCCTCCTTGCTCATCCATAATTCCTACCTTGCTGGGTAGCACAGGGACCCCCTAACAAACAGACATCTCTCCCCAGCCCACCACATCGGGCCTCAGGTATCCATCTGATGCAGCTCTGTGTAAAGCCTTCAGTGGCTCCCTGCTGCTATCAGAATAAGCTCCCAGTGCCCAGTCTGATGTTGAAAAGCCTCACCCGCTGGCTGCATTTCCCTCTCTGCTCTAAACGTGGCCTCTGCCTCCTGCCTCAGTGCCTTTGCATGTGCCCTGCCCCCTGCCTGGGACCCTTCCTCCCTTTTCAGTGCCCAGCTGATCCTTCCAGGCTAGGGGTCTCCCATCCACACCCATGACTTCTCTCTACCCTCTGAGTGCCTGGAGCACTTCCTATTACTACAGCTCAGCTAGCACCCACATCTACTGCCTGTCCTGTTAGGGACCCATCACTACATGGATATCCTTGTTTCCTCGACCAGACGACAAGTCCTTGTAGAACAAGCCATGTCTGCTCCATCTCCCAGCCCCTGCTTGGCACACAGTTTTGCACACAGCAGAGTCTCCACCAGGGTGCGCAAATGGCTATAATTAGTTGGTGTCCCAGCCCTGCTGAAGACTGGAGGAACGTGGGGATCATTCATTCCAGATTTTGCTGGTACTGAGAACCTGAAAACCATTTCTGTGTTGAATGAGAATTATTAACAACTGATATATCACAGTGAGTTCAGCTCAGTTGGTAAAGTCTAGCAGAGGGAAAACAGAACATGATCCATTTAATGTTCTAAATTGGTGGGAGCCACCTGGACCTATGGCAGGGGGTGGGGAAGTGTGGGATGGTGACAGCTGGTGGGGGCAGGGTTTAGTGATAGGCCCACTGCAGTGAATGACGGGCTCACCTGAGGGCTATGGATGGACGCAGGCTGAGTGGATGAGACAGTACCTGGTCATTCACTGTGCCAGCCTCACCTATATCTCACTGGAGGGAGGCCCTGAACACTCAGGGAGAAACAACAGACCCTGGGTGATCTCCCACACAGAGAAGAAATGTATTCATAAGAAGGAACAACTCCAGGCAGCAGGAATGAAGGAGCGGCGGTGGGGGGATGGGCAGAAGATAAAGTTGCAGCCTCAAGGTGGCCACCACTGCAGGTAAGCAGTGTTCCATCCACTGGGATCTTCTGAAAGCCCCATGAAATAATTCTCAAATCTGTCCCAGCCAAGGACAGAGAGGCATGGACTTACTCATCAGCTTCTCTCTCCCTCTAGTCAAGGGTGGCCCCACAGAACCTTAACCAAGCTCTTCTGAGTCACGCAGATGTGAGTGCTTGGTGGTGCCCACGAGTGTCCCACACTATGTGCACTCCAGGGCTGGAAGCAAGAAGTATGGGCCCTGGGCCACACATGCCCCCTCTGCAGTGCTGTTCAGTCTTCACATGGAAGGAACAGGTGCACAAACCTTCACGCAAGTTTGTATGGCCTTGAAAACTGCTACATTCACCAATCGGGGATTAACTGTGCCCCCATTTAATGTTGGACATAAATCTTTATATTTGTGTCTGAACCTTGGCATTTCAAGCATCATTTAACAGGAGGCATTCATTTGGCACCTACTGAATCCCAGACACTGTGCTAGATGGTATAGAATTGGGAAGATTTAAGTGGAGATGGCTCCTTCCTTTTCTCCACCTGCTGGTCTGATAAGAGAAAAACAGCATTTCAGCAAATCAGTGCACTTCTGTGTAACCTCTGCACAGATGGGATTTGGGTCTCAGCGAAAAGAAAGCGCGTTGCCTCTCCCCCAAGGAGATGAGAAGGTATCACCAAGGCAGGAATGATTGGGTGTGGAGGGCACCCTAGGTAAAGAGATGGGTGAGGGCAAGTGTGGGGTAGTGGATTTTAACTGTGGTGGCCTCAGAATCACCTGGGACGTTCTCTCAGAAGACACAGGGCTAAGATGTATCCAGATTCACTCTTCCAGAATCTTGGGAGGAGGTGTGATAGATCGTTATCTTTCAACAAATATTCACTCTCCCCTTCCTCTGCCCTCTGTGGTGTTGCCCCAAATTTACATGTTGAAGCCCTAATCACCAATATGATGGAATTTGGAAATGAAACCTTGGGGGATAACTAGTGAATTTGTGTCCTTACAAGAAGAGACAGGAGACATTCCTCCCTCCCCCCCCCCCACATAGACTCCCCAGAGGTGGAGTGTTGGGCTTGTTTTGATTTAAGCCACATTCTTGGCTCACCAACATCATTCGACTTTTCAAGAGGCAGATTTGGCCAACTCTCAAAGCTGAAAACTTCAAGAGACTAGACATGAGCTCCTGAATCAAGTGCAGAATTTGGGCTCCAGGCTGGGTCTTTTCCGCGGTACATCTGTAGCCTTTGTCTGCCATTGAGCCTCCTGCAAACGGTTCTTCTGGCTGCTTTCTCCCCAGGAGGAGGGCGGCCCGGGCCAGGCGGACTCCCCCAAAGGCAAGAGCGCAGCGGAGCTGCAGCCCAGTGAGGGATGCAGCCTCCGGGAGGAGAACTCACAGCTCAAGGAGACAGTGAGGCGGCTGCAGGCCGAGGTGGAACAGCACCAGCAGGAGGCGCTGCAGCTCCGCGACCAACGCAGGTCGGTCTGAGGCTCCCAGCTTCCCTCCCTCCCTCTCTCCCTCCTCTGCCCCTTAGTGAGCCTCTGGGATTTAAGATTAGGTTACACCTTCGACATCTTCCCAAAGAAAAGACTCCCTAGAACACCAGGACTTCACTGGTGTTACTCCTTTTACCCATGGACGGTATCAGTGGTCTAGGAATTCTAGATTTCAAAATTGTAGAGGGTAAGCCCTGAAGTAGAGGGAGGGGTTGATGCTGGGTTTACCCTATTTCCCTAAAGATCAGGAAATTTATGGAATCAAACTTAATAATACCAAAAGTATCCTTAAAACCAGCCTTAGGGAGATGGTGCAGTGGCATAGTTTAAAAGACAGTGCTGTGTGCTCCTGTTAATAGCTGTGTGACCTTGGGCAAGTCTGCAAATCTCTCCTACTGTAGGAAACACTACCTCTTCTTGGCGCTATTGTAGATGCAGTGAAACATATAGGAAGATGCTTACCACGGACTGACCCTGGTACTTGGTAAATTGTAGTGATAACTATGATTTTCTTATCTAGGTTGGATAGCCCTCTGTCCATCCTTAATTCACAGCCTTTGTTCACCTCGATGGAAAGTTTATAACTACAACTTTAATTTTGTTAATGGATATAGGACTTTTCAGGTTATCTGTTTCTTCCTGAGCAAGCTTTGGTTAATTTGTATCTTATCCATTTCATCCCAGTGTTTGAAAGTCCCAGTTCCCAGCATAAAGTTCAAGTGAAAGTAGGCCTGAGCTCATTTGAGGAACAGCCATGAACCCACCTGGCCAAGGTGGAGCACCTTAAATTCAGTTAGGGACTCACCATGTAACACTGGAATAAGGACACTGGACCAGAGTAGGGGTTCCTACTCATTTCCGGTTACAGCTTCCTCCAAATGAGAAAAGCAACAGTCCCTCTCCTGGAGAAGGCTGTCATCACATAAAAATACGCATGTACTTTTGGAGGGTGTCAGGCCCTTCAGGATGATCTGTAGATCCCTTAGTGCCCCACCCCAAGGTTAAGAAAAGTGATATTAATAGCTGATGGTCGAATATATACTTTGTGCCACGGGCTGTCCTGGACATGGATTAACATGGTTCATCCTTGCAATAACCCTACAAGGTAGCCCCTATTGTTAGTCACATGGAGAAACTGAGCCAAGCCTAGCTTGCCCAAGGTCACACAACTAGGAAGTGATGGGGGAGGTCATAGATGGACACTGGTAGCCTAAATGTTGTTCCCTTAGCCTCTCTCACACCCTGCCTTTTCAGACTGGACTGCAGGTCTTCCAGGTCTCAGAGTCCCAACAGTTGGCAATTCTGATAAAGAATCTCAGCCTCCAGGCCTCCCTACCTTCTCCAAGTGAAAGGAGTGTTTTCTTGGACTCCTTTCCAGAGCTGTCCTCCCACCTTCCCCCTTGAAGGCTGCCCTTTGTGCTCAGGTCCTTCATGGAATGCTGGAGTGGAAGGTGCCGAGAAGGTGTCCCACAAGATGGGTTTATCCTGGTCCCCACAACTCAGAGAAACCAGGTCTCCTTCTCACCATATCCTGACTTCAGATTCTGCAGGCCACCCAGCAGAGTGGGGAGAAACTCCAGTCCCCTAGAAGTTCAGTTGCTAGAGCTTGGGCAAGCCCAGCTCTGCTTCTCCTCCCACCCCTCCACCCCCACCCCTCCAGGCTGCTAGAGGAGGATCAGCAAGCCCAGCGGGCCCGGGAGGTGGAGAAGCTACGCCAGGAGCACCGGAAGGAGATGCAGGCCATGGTGGCTGATTTCAGCAGTGCTCAAGCCCGGCTCCAGGCCCGGCTGGCTGCCCTGGAAACTGAGTAAGTGAGGCTTTGGCCCCAGGTTGGGAGGGACTTGTACCATTTTGTTAGGAGGACCAACTCATCCCAGTGTCCCTGGGACTCTCCTAGTCTTAAAATTAGAAGTCCTGAGTTCCAGAAGCGCCTCAGTTCCAGACAAACTGGGAAGGTTGTCCTTTTATGAGAGACAACATTCCTGTCTCATGCAGGACACTGTTAATCTGTGAGGAATGAACATGGTTTAACCGTCACACTTGGAAGAAATCAGAAGCATCAAGGCTGCTTTTTTTATGAGCATTTCCCCCTCTAATATAATATATATCATTTCATTTAATCCTCACAGCAGTTCTTTTTTAAAAAATTATTTTAATTGGAGGCTAATTACTTTACAATATTGTAGTGGTTTTTTTGCCATACACTGACATGAATCAGCCATAGGTGTACATGTGTTCCCCATCCTGAATCCCCCTCCACCTCCCTCTCCATCCCATCCCTCAGGGTCATCCCAGTGCACCAGCCCTGAGCACCCTGTTTCATGCATCGAACCTGGGCTAATGATCTTTTTCACATATGATAATATACATGTTTCAATGCTATCCTCTCAGATCATGTCACCCTTTCCTTCTCCCACAGAGTCCAAAAGTCTGTTCTTTACATCTGTGTCTCTTTTGCTCTCACAGCAGTTCTTAAAGGTAGAAGCTTATTCCCATGGACAGATTAAGAAACCAAGAGCCCTTGTTGCAAGCATGCATTTATTCATTCAACAAATATTTGCTAAGGGCCTTCTGTGTGCCTTGCACTGTTTTAGGTTCTGGAGTTATGGTGGGAATAAAACTAAAACTGTGCTCTCATAACACTCACAAATTCTAGATGGAGATTCTGGCAAAGAGTAAGCAAACAGATATTAAACTTCATAACAGATAGTGAAAATGCTATAAGGAAAACAGGATCTGGAGTGCCAGGGGTGGGCAAGGAGGTGACATTAAGCATAAGGAGGCATGGAAATGAGAGCGACATTTGGACAAAGAGCTTTCCAATCAGACAGACCAGCAAGTGCGAAGGCCCTGGGGCCTGCCTCCCAAGACGAAACAGCCAGAAGGCTTAATTGGAATGAATGAGAGTGATGGTAGGAACTGAGGTTGGCAGGATAGCTGGGAGGGATAGAGAAGATGCTCCACTGAGTGAGAAGGGGTTTGGGTGTATTTGTGTGCAGTGCATGGGGAAGCCCATGCTTCAGAAGCAAGGGCTTCTGATTCACCTTTTAACAGGGTCATTTCTGACTGCTGAGAATAGAATAGACTGCGCGATCAGGGTTAGTGACAAGGTGACCAGGTCAAGCAGCACTAAGTAACTTTACATGTCACCTGTCTTACCCTTAACTTGTGCTTTTAAAAACTGTCCCCAACTGTCTCCAATATAAAGCAAATCATCCAAAATCTGGAGTAGGTTTTACCATCTACCATCTAATGGGTTCTTACCATGTGCCAGGCATACATTATCTCATTGAATCCTCACAACCACCCAGTTTCATGCCCATTTTAAAGGAGGAACTGAGGGTTATGGGCAAAATACCCATTACATAGCTAGAAAAAAGCAGAGCTGGGTTAAGAGCCCAGGTCCTCTCACTCCAAAGCCCTGACCTCTTATCAACTAGTCGTGGATCACCTGCAGCCCCCCCTCCCTCCACCACCATCCGGTTATTTCTCTCCAGCTTCACACTGATAGGACTGTGGTACCTGCTACCCCCCGATTTTGCAGAACCAGCTCATGCTGTGCTCCCTGGCCGCCAGCAGATGGCGATGGAATCACATCTGTATTAGCAAAACCTGCTGTCCTTGGTAGCAGTGGGGACATTTGCCAGCCAAGGCCACTTTCCCCAAACTTCCCTGGTTCTTGAAGCCCCGGTGAATGTGGCATCTATGGGCACAGATATTTGATTCCTGGGCCTTACAGCCCATGACACATGTCAGACTGGGAGTTGGGGTCCTGGGCTCCATCCACCCGGAGCTCTGCAATCATCTCATTGGCTGACCCTGGGCCTCAGTTTCCCCTTTGGTGAACAGAGAGTGGCCAGCCAGGCCAAGCACATGGCAGCGTCCTCATCATGTCCACATCTCCCTCCTTGCGGTTGAGTCATTGCGGCACGGGGGCTAACTGCATGCCTGCTTGAAACAGACTGAAAGATTGCGGAGAGAAGCCAGGGAAGGGGGCATCCAGGCCGGAGGACGTTCAGCTCATAGGCCGTCTGCAGACCCGCTTGAAGGAGAGGGAGGAGATCATCAAGCAGCTCACGGTGAGGCTTCAGGGGCGTTCGCTTAAGCCTGGCACTTCCCTGGGGGCCTAAAACTGTATTCCTGATAGCCTGAAAACCACCTTACAAAAGGTCCTTGGTTATTGTTTCCCTGTTATATAAAATAATACATGTCCACTAGAAAAAATTAACACAGGAAAGTAGAAGGCAAAAATAAGCACTTTGCTCCCAAGTCCTACACCATCTGCCTGATGTTGGTATTGGTTTTTGTTTTGCTAACCTACAGAATTTGGGAATATCTAGAATGACTTGGACCTCACATCTGTGTCTCCTCACACTTTGACCACTGCTTTAGGCTTCTGTCCAGCCTTCCTGTGCTCCATGCTTTGGGTGAAAGTTCTCTGTAAGCCAGCTCCAGTGGCTTACATTCAGCTCTGGGGACGCTGGGTGATACACTCACTCCTATCAGCATGGCCCATATGGGTCAGCTCGTTAGCCACATGAGAAGTCTAGCCACTTCCCTGTGTCTCTCCCTTCACCACCTTGGTCCAGCCCCACAGCCTCTTAGGAATGGTGGAGAGTCCTTTGGTCTCCCCACTCACTCCAGCCTCACCTTACTCTGTTGACCTCATGGCAACCAGGATAATCTTGTTAAAATGTAAGACAGATCACAGCACACCTCTGTCCAGTACCACCTGTGGCTCCCTGTCCTTCTTAGAGTAAAATCCATGGTCTTACAGTGTGGCTTACACAGCTACACATCCTCTCACAACACACACATACACTTGTATCTCACACCCATCCTCGCACCCTCCTGCTCCCCAGGCACACTTCATGTCAAGATGATGAGGGAAACTTAACCACTAACTGAAAATTAGATGATACTAATAAGGAACTGGAGAAAGAAATGGCAACCACTCCAGTATTCTTGCCGGAGAATTCCAGGGACAATAACGCCTGGCAGGCTACAGTCCATGGGGTCACAAAGAGTCGGACTTGACTAAGAGACTCACACACAATAAGGAATTGCTTGTTTGTTAAATGTGACAAAAGTATTGTGGTTATGTTTTGTAAAGAATCCTTACCTCTTAGAAATACTTATCAATGTTTTTACAGATGAAATTATACAACTGGAACTTATTTTAAAAACAAGACATCAGGAAAGAAACGTGGAAAATGACACAGATAAAGATTGACCATATAGCAATTGTGTTAGTCACTAAGTCATGTCCAGCTCTTTTGGACTGCCCAACCCCATGGACTGTAGCCCACCAGGCTCCTCTGTCCATGGAATTTCCCAGGCAAGAATAATGGAGTTGGTTGCATTTCCTTCTCAGGAGATCTTCCTGACCCAGGGATGGCACTGGTAGGCAGATTCTTTACCACTGAGCCACCAAGAAAATCCATACAGCAATTGTACCAGGGTGTTTTTTTATTTTGCCTTGGCTAATAACTTTCTGTAGTAGACTCTTCTCAGATGCTAACAGTACCTGGATCTTTGATTTCCCTAAGCCATTCCAAATAAGCTTGCCCTTTCTTTCACAAGAGGGGCTGAGGACCCAAAGGCTCCAGAAATAAAGGTGCTTCCTTAAAGCCTCAGTGGATTGTAATTTGATTTCCACTGACTTCCTCCCTTTTCCCTGGTCTTTCCTCCTCTCTGTAATCTGCCCTCACACAGCCATCTTCCTTCAAATCAAACTCTGTGTGCTGTGTAGTTAGGCTCACTTAGACTCAGTCGTATTGTTTTTCCAGGAGGAGAGAAGATTTCACTATGCAGCGTTCCCCAGCGCAATGTCCCATCGGAATCGATCCTTCTCTTTCAATCCTCACCCAGGGTATTTGACCCCTTCCATGAAGGTAAAACTGGTCCTACTGGTTTCAATGAATTATACAATTCTGCTGGCTTCATTTTCCCCAAAGATAATGGTAGCTTATTTATCAACAGTCTGGCATTCATTTAGAGAAATATTCACTGAAAATAAGACCCCCCAGGAAATAGTCCAAATTACTAGCAAACTGTTTATATCTGACTAGGCAGATTATGTATATCTTTTACTTGTATGAGTTAACTTTCCAAACTTTTTATATATGTGTCATTACCAATAGTGGCTATATCTTGGTGATAAGAAGGGCAAGAATCCTTCACTGTTTTTCTTTTATATTTTTGGAATGTATTACAGTGAAAATATTCACATCCAAATTTCTCATCTGCTATCACAAAATCCTAAAGCAATAAAAGTTTATATTTTTTGGTAATTCATTAACTCCAGCTGAATTCATGTGAGCTCGTTTATAATTTTTATATATCCTTCTTCATGTGACAAAATGTAAGTTTCACTCCAGAAATATTAATGTATTTGAGGACAGTGTGGGCCAGCTTCTGCTGAGGGTGCCTTTTAAAATCTAGAAACTTTAAAAAATACATTTGCTGCCAGAAGTTCTGGATAGAGATTGTGAGCCTTTTTTAAAGCACAACTTAACGCTTTAAAAAAGAACATGCAATATATAAATTAAAGTATTGTCTCTTGCTTACATAATTCTGACATGGCAGGCCTATCTACTTTTACAATAATGCTTCTTTTAGGTGGCACTAACAGGCCTTTCTTTTAATACCAACAGAAAAAGAAGATGGAGGAAGCGCCCAGCCGAGTGGTCAGTGTGCCAAACCTCGCTTCCTATGCTAAGAACTTCCTGAGTGGTGACCTGAGCTCCAGGATCAATGCCCCTCCGATAACTAAGTCACCCAGCCTGGACCCAGGTCCCAGCTGTGGCCGGCCCTACAAACCCACCCCATCTCTAGATGTGAAAACTGCCACAAGGTAGGGGGCCAAAGCTGGGCTTCCTGGGTGGCGCTAGTGGTGAAGAACCTTCCTGCCCATTAGTGCAGATGTAAGAGAGGTGGGGTTGATCCCTGGGTTGGGGAAGATCCCCTGGAGAAGGGCATGGCAACCCACTCCAGCATTCTTGCCTGGAGAATCCCATGGACAGAGGAGGCTGGCAGACTACGATACACAGGGTTGCAAAGAGTCAGAAGTGACTCAGCATGCACGCAGAGGGCCAAAGCTATGATTCCATTTTTCTGTAGACAGGAGGGAAATTAGAATTCCTTGCTGGCACCTGTTAAATATCCAGCATTTGGGCTGATACAAAGAATAACAAAACAAGCCTTGCCTTGGACAAATTGCAACTCAGCCAAAAAGATTATCTATGAGAAGGGAAATAGGTCCTTCTTTAGAAGAGACACTATTCCTGATAACAAATTCCAGAAAGCCTTTTTTCCTTTTCCATGGATGAGTAGACAGGGGACACTGAATCACTCAGCCGATCACTTCAGAGTGGTTCACACAAACGATGAGCTGGCATCATCTGGCCTTGAGTCTGGATTCAAATTCTGGTCCTCCTCATTCTTAGCTTGTGTGGCTTTGGGCAGCTCACTTGACATCTCTGTTTCCTCACCTCTAAAATGAAGCTAATATACCACCTACCTCTTCAGACTCATGTGAAACTAAAGTAATTAATCCATAGACATGCCTAGCACAAGACCTGGCATAGAAGCATTCAGCAATTGTCCACTATTATTAAAAAGTTATTTCTCAAGGTTCATTATATAACCTTGTCATTTTAATCTTAATCTGTGGATTTGGATATGGTACTCTCTGATACTGCTGTTTTCCAGAAACCCTTGCAGCATGCTTCTCTTCCAGAAATGTGTGATTCCCCCCGTTATTGATTTTCCTTCTTGCCCAGTTTTTGTTCAGAGCTAAATCTTTAATTATGGACTTTGGAGTTTGCTTTTCAGAAGAGGCCTCTTCTGAAATGTTCCTTTTCCAAAGGCCCTGCCTGCCCAAGGCTATTTGAACAAAAATGAATGTGGAGATGGAAGAACCCCCTGCCAACCATTGAGCAAGTCCAGAATCCCAAGCACATGGTCTATTAACTGCCAGAGCCAGAGCCAGAGCCGGCCTGATGCTGGCCACTGTTCATCTCATTATCACACACCTTTTTAAAGCTGTGTTCCCACTGTTTTACAAGAAGCTTCACAAGTACAGATAAGAAACTGTTCAGATAGGTACACACTGCACTTACTTATCATCTCTCCTTTTCAGTTTTAGACTAATTTCACAGCCTCATTGAAAGCCCAGAGCATAGTAGCTAACTTTTGAAGAGGCCATAAAGTGTAATTTTGTATTCACTAACCATTTCTTTTACTTTTTTTTTTTTAAAAGGGGTTTATTGTTTTAATTTGTGCCTGAAATAAAACAGTAAATGTTGCGGACTTCTCTGGGAGCCAGAGGTTGAGTCCACCTGCCAGTGCAGGAGACATGGGTTCGGGTCCTGGTCTGGGAAGATTCCACAGGCCACGGGGCAACTAAGCCCGTGCACCACAAGTGAAGCCACTGCAATGAGAGGCCCACACACTGCAACTTAGAGTAGCCCCTGCTTGCCACAAGTAAAGGAGGCCCCGTGCGGCAACCAAGACCCAGCTCAGCCTATATATATATATATTTGTTTCTTTCAAACAGTAAATGTTGCAAAATATGCCTCATTCATTTTAAGTGAAATAATGGAGAGCACTGTTTCCACAACAGAATTAGATGCTCATCTTCATCCTTCACAACTTGTTTCTAGCTACTAACGTTGACCCACCCTTCTAGTATCTTTTTAAGAGTAAAGTAGTAGTTATCTTTCCTTGAAAAGATGATGGCATATTAAGTTGTTTACTGAATAATTTTCAAAACCATCTAAGAAAACTTGTTTGTTTTTAGGACACAAGATGATGATACAGCCCAACCTAAAGAAGTCCAACAGAAGCAAGGTTCAGCCCACCAGGAATGGTTTACCAAATATTTTTCTTTCTAAACTGATCCTTGGGATAGCATAAAGAGGCTATTTGAAAAACATTTCTTTCAAAACACCTGACTGAAGGAATGAACTAAAAAGCCAACCAACCAAATAACTTGCTTGTAATATGATCTACATATATAGCTAAAACAAATTCTTACATTAACATTTCATACTGTTTCACTGTGACGTTAAGATGAAATAAGCCAGTGTTGTCAAAAAGCACCCATAGGGAAATATTAATGTTACTGATGACCTATACATGATATTTCTAGCGACCATAAAGATTGCATATCACCTTGTGGAATATTAGACTTTGTGCTTTCCACGATCTACTTTGAAAGTGGTATCATTTTTCCTAGGATGCTGATGATCTTCACTTTAAAGTGTTTCTATGTAAATAATTCCAAAATGCACATGTAACCTCAATAGGAAGGGAAACAAAACAAAGATCAGAATAAGCAGGAAAGCCAGTTTTTAAAAACCAAACCAAACTACTAGGAATGGACTATAGCAGACATTGGCATAGTTGGATCAAATATGTTGACTTCCTAGGTCCAGGACATGAAGATTACAGAGGGTATAACACCTACCTCAAAGGGGCTTTTGGAGGTTTAAACAAAATATGGGTAGTAATTCTAATCATGAATTGGAATTAACCCTCGCCAGGACTTTTCTGTGAATAATGGAGCCTCACCCTGCCATACATCTCAACCTCAGTGACTGCAGCATCAGTTTGATTGTTTGTGACGGTTTCCAAACTATCTATTCTTTGAAGTCAAAGACCTACTGAACCTCTAGTCTTGCCTCGTGGTGCGTTGCTTCCCCATTGCATGGATGCTCAGTAGATTAAAGGGAACTGGGAATGGCCACTCAGTGCTGACCTTGCTGTCAGTCCATGCTGAGTTGTCTGATCCTCTGATGGAGCACTGCAATTTAACAAACTCAATACAACTTTCAGTGGGAAAAATATTCTCAATCCTTTGGTGCTGGCCCAGCAAGTGGCCTATAAACAGTTGTCTATGCCATGCACTGTCAAATCTTTGCTCTTTGAATAAAACTTTAAACAACTGGGCAATAAAAATGGTTGTGACTTGCATTGATTTTTCAGAGGTGAAATCATACAAAGGCTGAACTTGGAAACAGGGAGTTCACATTAACCTCAGTCAGATCATCTTCAATAAAATGTAGCTGCTCATGCACTTGGGTCATTTTGAGAGGAATGCTATTACCACTCAGACTCATAATTTGAAAGTAAATTTACTACCTAATTAAAACATGTAGCCCAATAACATACTTTTTTTAAATGCAAATACTTGTTACCAGCTGTGTAACATGCCCTGTTACTTTCCAGTATCAAATATGCTTTCGTTTTATTTCCTGCTTAAGGTGAACATTATAGGATAGTGTTTTGTGTTTTAAAAAGAGTACATACAGGTAGTTCTATTTTTGTTGAAATATGTTCCCACCACTGTGCAACTCCGGATGACTAACAAGGGAGGCTGTTTAACTCAGCATAACACATGCTACAGAGATCAAATTTTACTGAGACTCCACATCAGTTTTAACTCCTTGTTGCAAGTGACTAAAAGATAATGCTAAATTTAGAGATTATACACAAATAATTATTTTTGCTAATGACATCTTGGCATGCGTCTATCATTTTTTCTTTAGGATATATTCCTTGAGTATTGAAATAAAGCATCAAAGGATATGCCTAGGCTTTTTGTGTAATACTACCAAATTACCCGAAAGTTTCTAGCAATTTATACTTTCACCAGTAGGGAATGAAATTCTACCTCTCTGTACCCTAGATAATATCAATAAGGAAATGTGAGAGAAAAAACATTCTTGTTTTCTTTTGCATAATCTGGTTCTATTCACCTCTCAAGAGCAGAGTGGTCTAGAGATGATGGGGATGGCTTGGAGGTGAACAGCAGACATGAAGAGAAATGAACTGGGCAGAATTGATTTAGGAGGAAAAACAGGGTATCTCTAGGTTATATTGTAACAGAGAGGAGGAATTAACATATTCCTGGAACAAAACTGGAAAGGAACATTTTCCAGTTGCCAACTGTTTAACTGGGGGAGGAAGGAAGGAAGCCGTCCAGTCCAGTCAGTAGCGGCACGCTGCACGCCGGAGCCCTTATTACTGCTCCAGTGTCAGTGCAGCTCCAGGCGCAACTGGGGCTGCTGGCCATACACTCGGCCTCCAGCCTCGACCTGGATTCTCTAAGGGAAAGTCTGGGGGAGTAAACGGAGACATGATTGGGACCAGTTTCCTAGCATCCTTCAGGTTTCTAAGAAGAGCGCTAATCTCCACCATCATTCCCCAGGTGCAACACTGGTTTTGATCTGCTGCCTCCTACTAGCTCTTCAGCTGTCTGTTCTCCCCCTGCATGTGATAACCAAAGATGCTCCAGGAACTCATAGAGGTCTTTGGGTATTAAACAGCTATTCTGTCATTGTCACTTTGCTGAGAGTCGAGACAGTGGAGGGTTAACCAGCCAATTCCACCATTCTTATATGCAACACTGAATCTGTGCATTGACAAAAGTTCCTTTCCACTGGGACACTTGCCCAGGGCAGCACTGGTAAAATCTTCAATCACGAGGCCACCCTCTTGTGCTGGTGACTGGACCTCACATCCCACTCAGGATGGATCTTCCTTTCAGTTGGACAGTGAGTGAGCCAGTCTCCAACCTCACTCTCCCGTCGATTCTCTCAGACCGAGCTTACAGCAGCATGTCAGTCAGACCCTCCAGGAGGCGTACACTGAGACAGCTGGAGGAGCAAAGACCACCAGAAACCTAGCTATAGTTGAATGAGTTGGGTTTATTATTTGTTGGAACAGAGGAAGAATGTCCATCATGAAGAACCGTAGGGCTTCTCAGAAAGAGTGCTTTAGAAAGATTCTATTGTAAGATTTTGGCACTGGATAATTTCAAGGAGGTTCTAAAAGAGCAGGACTTCATTCCAAATTGGATGCTGTCAGAAAGCAGAGGAAACTCTATGACTGGATCTTATCTTACTCCAGTAGTCATATACAGATGTGAGAGCTGGACCATAAAGAAGGCCGAGTGCCAAAGAATTGATGCTTTCAAATTTTGGTGCTGGAGAAGACTTTGGAGAGTCTCCCTACAGGGAGATCAAACCAATCAATCCTAAAGGAAATCAACCCGAATATTCATTGGAAAGACTGATGCTGAAGTTGAAATTCCAATACTTTGGCCACCTGATATGAAGACCTGACTCACTGGAAAAGACCCTGATGCTGGGAAAGATTGAAGTCAGGAGGAGGAGGGGATGACAGAGGAGGAGCTGGTTGCATGGAAAGCAGCTGGTTGGATTGATCACCAACTCAATGGACAGGAGCTTGAGCAAACTCTGGGAGACAGTGAAGGACAGGCAAGCCTGGTATGCTTCAGTCCATGGGGTCGCAAAGCGGTGGGCATGACTTAGCAAATGAACAAAAGAGGGCAGACTAGAGCTAAAGCTGCAAACAGTTAAAAAAAAAAAGTTGCAGTCACTTATTTTTTTAGCCAGGACAATGTTTCATATTTGAGGGGTGGCAGTGTGACCTTTATTTTTTCCTGTGCCTACACAGAGTTGTGAAGTAGTTTGTTTTGCTCTATCATGGTCTCAGAGCAGCTTTGTCTAGGCGGCTGGTATCCTTAGACTGCTTCTGTCTCATAGGAGAAAAACACGGCCCAGCAGTGCTCAATCAGTATCTGATGTCAAGGGCAGGTCTCCACCCCTCTCAGGAGAAACACCTGTGTTGAATTAGGGGGAGGAGGCAGGAGGCAGGAAGAGCTTTCTTAGTTTGATACAGAGTTGACAAGAGAAGATTTGGGCAAGAAGCTTAGATAGCAGCAGAGTTAGGAGAAAAAGCCTTGGTCAGGCTGAAGAGCTTCAGAACAAGGACTGACTGCCCATTAAAGAAGTCTGTGTTGGGCAGAAATAACACGGCTCCACTATCCCCACTGTGCTTGCCATATCCAGGAAGAGCACAGCCTTTGAGAAAACTGAGCAGGACTTCTTTGTGGCCTCCAGAGGCCCATGACTAAACCCTTAGGAATGTCAACATTTATAGGTTGGGCAGAAGAGGTAAGAGAAAGTTAAGATGTGTTAAAGAGAATGAGTTCAAAAAGAGATGATGAAGTGTCAAAGTGAAGCAGGTCAGAGTAGGTGGAGGAGTTGGAGACTGAATGAGGGGCCGGACAATGGGGTGGCGCTCAGGTATCACGAAGGGAATACTGAAGACGGGAGACCAAGAACACTGAGCTGCAGGGAGTGACCTGTAGACGAGAGCCCCCAACAGGTTAAACCCAGCAGAAGGCAACGGGCCTTGCCTCACATCACTTGAGGAAAGGCTTGTCTTACACAGTTTAAACGCTTCAGCAGATAGAACAGGAAGGGAATAAAGATGGCCTCAAAATGTGGGTGGGTCTGTCATCCCTTGAGAGAAGGTGAGAGAAATCCCAGCTGATACCTCATTATTTTCTCCTCAAAGGAGGCGGCAAAATACATCATGAAAAATGAAGAAGATATTTAGTGAAATGTTATTTGACAGAAAACTTTTGAATTTAGTAAAGAAATGTTAATAACTGGTACACACATTAATTCAAAACATTTTTAGTAAGCACCGAATAGAAGAGTTTCTGAACTTTTCACTAAGAATCTCTTCATTACTGAAAGAATGTCTAAAATGTTATCAGTTAGGTTTTTAATTAACAAATCTAAAGCTGCCACAGAATTTTTGATTGGCATAAAATGACCAGGTTAACAACCTTGAAATCAGATAATGTGATTAAAAACAACTTTTAAAAGCTTTAAAAGTGTATACTCTGATTGAAGGAATTCATTGGCCTCAGGCTGTGTACCATACACATAAGCATACAAAAACAAGTACTATGTATAAAAAAATAACACATGGTCCCTCTGTATTCAGAGGGGAATAATGCCTACTTTTCATGAGAACAAAGAGACAGATCACTAACCCCAGAGGGAGAATCAAGAAACCCTGGCAGAAGAAACAAGCGGTCCTGTGTCCTGGGGATGTGAAGGAGAGGGCCTTCAGAGGCTGTGGAGACCAGGTGGCATCCAGGCCAGACGGAAACTTGAGTGGATGTCAAGGTGGGTGGGGTGGGGCCTTCAAGACCAGAGAAAACAAAGTCAGCCAAGACACTGAGTCACAGAAGTACTGCCTGTTCAGAAGACAGTGTTGCACTGGTTGAGGGTGATGGGGTGTAATCTAATGAGGGACTGTAAACAACAGAGAAAGGAAAGCCTTATCTAAGGAGACAGGGCACAATGTCAGTTTGTATTTCTCAACAACAGTTCAACAGAGAAACTGAGACAGCCTTTGTGGCCAACACAGGGTTAGATATCCTCCCAGCACCAAGTTTCCCATACACCCTGCAGCCCACCTCCCACTTCAAGATCCCAGTCCCTTGGAATCAACACCATTAGCAAGAACCTTTGCTAACAGAAAAATCTGTTCCAAAAGAGCAAAACAAACACACAAAACTTAAAACTCAAGAGATGATCACAGCAAGTTCATATTCACCAATGCCTCTGTTGAGAGCAGGGTCCACTGTGTTAAGCTGATTCATTATTGCAGAAGTGAACATTACTAGCATTATCACTGCTCCCACCACTGTGCCCCAAAAGTAAATAAACACTACACAAAAGATAAACTTACCCCAATAAAAGTCAACATTAATTTAAGGATACTATAGGATTTCTAAAGCACTAGGTTACTGCAGTACAGGAAGAGTCACTACACTAACCTACGATATTATAATCCTCTTCTTCTTCTGATCTATTTATAAAATATTCTCACTGTGAGGTTCTGGAAGTTTTACACTGTGCATTAGATTCCTCTTCTTGAGGTAGTTCAAAGTCTTGAAAAACAGAAAAGTTGCATATTTTTATATACTGCCATTGAACAGTAAACTATCATGAAAGCCTACAATCAAAATCCTCATCCTCTGATATGCAGCTCAGATCATATAAGCTTTCCCCCTCATATCATACAAACTAATCTAAAACTAGAAATACAGAGAGATTGAGTGATACAAAAACAATGTAAAAGCAAGCGTAAAAAAAAAACATAAAAGGCATCTGCAAATAGCATCACACTAACAGTCTTAAACTTTGCTAAAGACAATATACCACAGCAATAAGCATTTTATAAAGTACTCAAGAAATAACACAAAAATAGGGGGAAAATTTTAGGTGAGAGCACAAAATTAAAATCACCTCATTCTCTGGCAAAGAGTTCTCCCAAAATGTCAAGTCTAGAAGAAGTGATATTTAGCAAAACAGTGCCTGGGCTGACTCAGGCACTAGCTAGTGTTCAGGTGGCTTTTCCTCAGGTTTGCTTCATCGGTGCAGGGATATTTGCAGACGCCTGCTCAAGGTAGGCCAAGGAGCCCTGAGGGATGTCAGCTGGCTTTTTGTGCTGCATGTTGATGTCCTCTAGCACCTGCTGCCAATGTCTTAGTTTTGTCAAGTGCTTCTGGACCAGAGCATCCTTTCGCTGTAATTCATTCCTCAGTTCTGAGACATCCTTCAAATGAAAGCAATCAAAGCAATGATATCAGAGCAAACTCATGAAAAATGAACATAATTCCTAACTGGTTAAAACACTAAGACGTAAATTCAAAACAGAATCAACTAAGCCATACTAGGCCAACTACTCTGCTTAGCTGCATAATTTGAATAACTCAAAGCAACTCTTCCCATGAAAGATGCCTGCTTAACACTGAGTTATTTTTAATTCATGTTCTTTTAATAAGTAATACACAAGTCACAAAATTCCAAAGTACCAAAGGGCAGCCAAAAAGAAATCAGTCTCTTTTTTATCCTGGTCTCTGGGCACCCAGCATTTCAATATCCAAAGCCTACTGTGAGAAGAGTCTAAACACTTGAGAATCTGAAACACATATTAACTATTTTAAAAGAATCCACAGCTACCGTTTTATCATTTCAGATTATGAAGCAGTAAACCCTCATTTTAAGAGTTTTTTAAAATGAACAACAGTATTAAAATTTTGTATTAAGACCTGGCTTTGAACATACCTAGACTATCACTCAGGTATTCAAATCAGGAAGTGATCTGATCTGGTGAATTGTAGGAATATCATCTTCTTACCATTCACCTTCTTGATACTGTTGCTGCTGCTAAGTCGCTTCAGTCGTGTGTGACTCTGTGAAACCCCATAGATGGCAGCCCACCAGGCTCCCCTGTTCCTGGGATTCTCCAGGCAAGAACACTGGAGTGGCTTGCCATTTCCTTCTCCAATGCATGAGTGAAAAGTGAAAGTGAAGTTGCTCAGTCATGTTCGACTCGTAGTAACCCCATGGACTGCAGCCTACCAGGCTCCTCCGTCCATGGGATTTTCCTCCAGGCAAGAGTACTGGAGTGGGGTGCCATTGCCTTCTCCCACCTTCTTAATAGCTGGTATCAAAGAATAAAAACATTTTGACTGATTGCTCAGCTTGTGGGAGAAGTTACTTTAAAAATTATTTAAAAATAATGATTTCAATTTAGTTTTTCCCACTGGAGGAACTGCTGTGTTTTGGGCAGGAAGATTCTTCTCTTCCACACTGCACGGAGCAGACCCTGGCCCAACCCACAAAATGCCATTAATGACAACCTCAATATATTTCCAAGACTCTGGTTTCAAACAACTGAGATAAATGAAATCTTGAGTTTCAAGGAGCCTGGAACAGAACACTAACTTTTTGATTCCTTGAACAAAACTGCCTAGAATCCTTCCTGTGTGTAAGGCACCAGGGACACACAGACTAATTTCTGTCCAAAATGAGTTTATCATCTACATTAATGGCTTTTCAACATTTCCAAGCAGCAGAACTTTTTTTTTTTTTTTTAAAGAAAAATCTTCCACAGAAACTAATGTATGAAACAAGTAAAGGCTGCTCTGTTTGAAGCCCTGCTTTCACCCCTAGCCCTAAGGTCCAGGTTGTCATGAACACTGACAACCAACATTTTACACTCAAGCTATAAAGCCCCACTATTAACTACTGGGCAAATGGGGGCACCTCAGTTAAAGTGTAAATGGAATTTTGACAACATTTGTTCTTCCTTAAACTTGGGAAGAAAGCTGAGCTTGTACCTCTTTGATAACTTGCTCTGGTTTCTGGACAGATAACTGCAATCTTTTTTGTAGGAAAAAACATTCTGTCTGTCTTGCAATATCCAGGAATTTCTGGATACACTGGTCAACGCCTTAAAAAAAAAAGACCAAAATATTAAATTAAGAAAAACACTAGACACACATATCTCTCTCATAAATGAATAGTCAGAATATCAGATGGAATCAGGGGTTCTAAGCCTGCCCACAGCAATTATATTGACCCCCGACCTCCTATGTGTTAACCAACATTAAATAGCAGATAATCCATGCATTTATCAAGTGAATAAGAGACCTACCGACAGTGCAAAGTTCTTCCAAAGAAAGACAATGCAGAGATCCAGCAATTAACAACCCACTGACCAGGGACATATAAATGTCTTTCATTACCCAAACACTGTTGACCAGAGATGTTTCAGTATTCACTTACATAACAAAACACCAGCCACAGGCATTCATTTCTATGAAAATCCCCTGGTCAGTAATGTGTTAACATCACGATTTCCAGTTGAAATTAAACATTTAAAACACAGTACAAAGAAATCTCTCTGGGGACAGAACTTGGACAAGGAGGAGTAAGCACAAAACTTAGTTCTTTAAAAAGCAGTATACACTACTGGCCTTCTCTGTCTTGGTACCAACATGAAAAGCTCATTCATTTTAAGTGGTTCATTATGAGTGACATGAGATGTCAATAAACTGAACAAAACCCAGCAGTATATAGATTGACTACACAAATCTTATTCCTGGAAAAGTTCTCTCAGGATATAGCAGGATTGAAACATACCAAATGTAAAACCAGCAATGAGGGAATTCTTACCAGTTCGAATTTCTTCCTGATCTGTTCCATTGACATAATCTTGACTCACCAGAGAAGCAAAGCAAGCCTGTGTGATCAAAATATCGCAAAAGAAAAAAATGTCATTCACACATCAAGAATCTTATTTTAGAGTTAAGAAATAACTTCTCCTGATGTCATTCAATTAGTTGACAGCTCTGGGTTTGCATACCAAATGACAAGACATTGTATCAATGAAGAAACTTAGTAAACTGAGCCCATTAGGCCCACAGAGGAAGCTGGTATTTGCAGACACCCCTATCTGGTCTCTCCCACTGCTGCTCCTTTCCCAGTTATCTCATTCCACACCAGGGCCTGGATCCCTATTCCAGTACCATCTGTAGCCCCTCCCTCTGATGCTTACGTGACACATATCATCACACATTCAGGAATCAGGTCAACTGTCACCTCCTCAGAGGATATCCCTGTCTACTCTTTCCAAATGGTGTCCCTCCTGCTCATGCTCCAACCTCAAGCCCTGCTTTATTGTTTTTAACTTGGTTAACTGATATTGTGCCATTCTCTCAGTTCATTATTAGCTGTGCCTTACTAGCAGCTGGGAATTTTGCCTGTCTTACTGTTTGGAACAATGTGGATGCTCAGTAAATACATGTTATTGAGTGACTGGACAGCCTAAGACAAAGTGGTATCATATGAACAAACAAGTCCCAGTGAAGGACTCTCTATAAAGGAACACGGATCTAGATACACAGGAGTTCTGTGCAAGGGTAACTCTCAGGAAACGCACAGAGAAGGGCTATCGCAGAACAGAAAGGCCAAAGAGAACCAGATGGGACCTGGGGTGGGGGTTGGGGGCCTGAGAAAGGGAAATCTCAAACCTCAGGAAAGTATGGACCTAGTTTGCTAGTAAGCAAACTCCACTAGGTGTGAGGCAGGCAAGTCTAGGTTCAAATTTAGGCCATCAACCAGATTTGAGAGCCTTTCTCCTGCCTGCAGTTACCCTTCAGAAAAATCAAAGGATTTCTCCAGGGAAAATCCTGTAACAATCAAGAAATTGGAAAAAAAAGAAAAGACTGCCCATTCTGTGTATTACTTTGAAAGGTGACCCTTGCTGGACTTGGGATGTAGGGGGCATGCATCTGCTTTGTGAAACCTGTGGCTACTGGAAAACATCTCATTCAGGAAGCCAGCCAGTCACAAGCTGGCAAAGAAAGCTGGGGCTGCTCCTTCAGAGTCAGCAGAGCCACCAGAGAGGATGGGAGGAAAACTCCTCTCAGGAATTTTAGTTTCCTCTTTCCCCTTAAAAAATTATAAATAAATAAATAGATAAATAAGACATAATACACATAGGAATATTTAGCTGACGAAACTAAAAACACTAACTCAAAAAGGTATCTGTACCCCATGTTCACTGCAGTATTTATTCACAATAGCCGAGATATATGGAAACAACCTAACTGTCCATCAATGGATGAATGAGTAAAGAACTTATGGCATACATACATACACACTGAAATATTATTTAGTCATTAAAAAGAACAAAATCTTGCCATTTGTGACATGGATGGACCTTGAGGGTGTAAGTCAGCCAGAGAAAAACAAATACTATATGATCTCACTTATATATGGACCTTAAAAACACCACACCACCAATAAAACCAAGCTCATAGATACACAAAACAGATTGGTGGTTGCCAGAGACAGGTGATGAGATGACTGAAATGGGTGAAAGCTAAAAGGCAGGAACTTCCAGTTATAAATATAAGTCATGGAGATTTCCCTCCTGGCTCAGTGGTAAAGAATTCACCTGCCAATCTGGGGGGCATGGTTCTGAGCTCTGGTCTGCGAAGGTCCCACAGGCCATGGGACAACTAAGCCTGTGCCCATGCACCTGAACTACTCAAGCCCGCAAGGCCTAGAACCAGTGTTCCACAGTAAGAGAAACCACTGCAATGAGAAGCTTGCGCTCCCCAACTAGAGCAGCCCCTGCTCCCCACAACTGGAAAAGGCCTATGAGAAGCAATGAAGACCTGAGGAGACCCTGTGAAGTCATAAACAAACAAATCTTTAAAAACAGATAAACAAGTCATGGGTATGGAATGTACAGAGTAATTAAAGTTTTTTTGTAACTATGTATGGTGACAGATATTAACTAGATTTACTGTAGTGATCACTGTAATACATACAAATATCAAATTGTGCTGTACACCTGAAACTAGTATATGCTGATTATATTTCAATTTAAAAAAAAGAAAAAGAAAAATCTCCCAGACTGGTGGAGCACTGATGATGACCCCAATTATATCCAAGTTGTAGTTGTAGATGGATGTGGGAGGGAGGAAACATTACATATTTATATAATTACCATTTGGGGCAATATTTGGATGACACGCCATCTAACTATTACTATTCTGACTTAAAACTTGTCATATGCAACCAAAATGAAAATGAGTTTCAGCAAAACACAGAGTCTGGGTCACCTCTGCCTCTCTCTTTACCCCCCAGCTTTCCTCCTCCTCCCTCAGTCCTTAGTACCAACTTCCCCGACAGTAACTTTTAAATAACTCCATGTCAGCTCTAAAAGACCCAGTACGTCAGGATCCTTTAAGGGTGAAGCCCAGTGGAAAGGATGCAGGACGTAATGATGGACACTGCAGTCTAGAGAAGATGAGCACGTTAACACGCAGGAACGCAAGAAAGGATCCTCAAGGATGGGACCAAGGATGGAGTGAGACAGAAACAACCTACTGAGAACCAAGAAGGGTCCCCCGATTTGGTATAGACAAACTTCCAGTGCGCGTGCCTCCAGAAACGTCAAGTTGACGCATATTCGCCAGCCTGTGCTTGCGTGCTAAGTCGGTTCAGTCTTATCCGACCTGTGCGACCCTAAGGACTCGTAGCCTGCCAGGCTCCTCTGTCCATGGGATTCTCCAGGCAGCCTACTAGAGGAGAATTCGGCCACGACTCGATGTGGAGACTAAAGCAAGCGACTTACGCGCTCTAAACCCGGTGTTCCCCATTTGTAAGCGGGCGGAGGTATCGAAAGAGATAACCTGCGCACAGACAGCGTGCTTTGGCGGGTGGGAGGAGGCTGGGAACACAGAGGCCCACGTCTCATCCTACCTCGAAAGATGACTCCAACTCGTCCACCAAGGTACTGTTAGAAGTTCTCGGAACGCCTGGCGTGGCCTGAAGAAGTGAAGCCTGGCCCAAGAGCCCCGGGGGAGGTTGCGGAGGTCCGGGTGGCTGTCCAGAAAACATGCCTCCCAGTGGGGCCGCCATTTTAAAATGGCGGGCGCCCGGAGCTGCGGTTCGCGGGTCACGTGGTGTGACTGGTCATGTGACAGTGCAGGGCCAGACAACTTGGCTTTTCCTTTTTTTTTTTTTTTACTTTGAGAATTGCAGGCTAGGATTTAACACAGTTGTGTGGAGAGGAGAATCAATAGGTACAGTGGAGCGAGTCCTCCTGCGGAGTCTGGTATTCCTGTCCCAGTCCCGCCTTAGTTCTCAACTCCTAAAATTGCTTTGGCCCTGGCGCTTTCTCTGGGCTCAGGTTTACCCACTGGTAGAAGGGAGGTGCGCATTCATCCCGCAGTCATTTATTGAGAGTTTTACTAATCCAGTCACTGGGGTTGTAGCGGGAATAAATTGGAAAAATGTCCCCTGAATTCCTTCTGGGGATATACAAGTAACAAAAACGACTTAACATTGTTGAGGCCCCCTGTCTATGTGCTGGGTGCTATTTGCTTTAGACATTTATGGTTACATTAAATAAAGTCTATGGTAATTTTTTTAGAAACATTTGTTTATTCATCTTTTCAGAAGCTAAATACTTTTTCACTATATTTATAGTTATCCAGTTCATTTGTTGAGTCTTCTGTGTCCCAGGTTATATTTAATGATCTGAGGGTTACAGTAATCACCCCAAGTTTCTGCTTTCGGAGAGTTTACCATTGTTTTGTGGGAGAGAGATGGATAAGCATGTACTTATAGAGAGTGATAGCATGTAGAGATAGTTGTCAAGAAGGAAACTAAAGCCCAGTAAGGGGATGGACTCCCTTACTGGAGGAGGGAATGGCAACCCACTCCAGTATTCTTACCTGGAGAATCTCCATGGATAGACACGCCTGGCGGGCTACAGTCCATGGGGTCGCAAAGAGTCAGACACGCCTAAAGTGGCTTGACATGGCAAGGGACACTCCTAAAACATTTTTGAGGACTCCAAATGTTTTTGTTTATGTGAGGTATGTTGGACAATATTTACCTATTAAAAAGGTAAGCATTAAAACTGAGGCTTTATGATAACAAATGTTTTAATTAAAAGTGTTAACTATTTTATAAAAACAAAAATAGAATGGAAACATTTTGTATTTTACTCTTGGGTTTCCAAAGGCCATAGGGCTACTTGAAGTCTAGATTTCTTAACTTCAGCGATCTATTAACACGATTGTGTTATAAACCACTACTCTCTTGGATTTGCTGCTGTCTGAAACCATGCCTTGTCCTTAGTGATTCAGATGCAGATTACACCACCTGTCTCTGGAAGTTTTAAGGATCTGCCAAGGTTTTCTGAATACTTGGTAGCCAGATGCACCAGCAATGAGAACTAAGTTTCATCTCAGTCAGATTAGGTAAGTACAGGAATCCAGGAATTGTTTGTATCCCACACACTAGTAAACACAAGAGTTCTATTGTTTATAAAAAGTTTTAACAAAAATTCGATTTTTTAATTTATATTCTTTTATTTATAAAAAGCCTTTGATAGGCTTCTATCAAATTCTGACTTGGTCTTCTGAATCACATAGAAGAAATCTAAATGTTTTCCCTTTCACAAGCCAGTAGTTCCCTCTCATCATTTCCATCTTTCCTGCTAAAGTAGCTTCTGGACATGAATGCCCAGAGAAACCTATGTTTACACACTATTCCTAATTTTAATCAAATTTAAGTTCATGTTATTTATTAACACAGATATGCATATCCCTTTCTATAAGCCAGTTTAGATACATAATACCCATTTACATTATATAAAGAAGGCGGAGCACTTGAAGAATTGATGTGTTTGAACTGTGGTGCTCCCTTAGACAGCAAGATCAAACCAGTCAATCTTAAAGGAAATTAACCCTGGATATTCACTGGAAGGACTGATGCTGAAGCTCTTGATCACCTGATGTGAAGAGCCAACTTATTAGAAAAGACCCTGATGCTGGGGAAGATTGAGGGCAGAAGGGGAGGATAACAGAGGATGAGATGGTTGGATGGCATCACTGACTCAACAGACATGAATTTGAGCAAATTCTAGCTGAGTAACAACCACCACCCATTTACATATCAACTTTTAAATACTCAAAATGACTCCAATTAAAAAAAAGTCTCAAACATTTTCAAAGTCAAAATAAAAGAAAATACTATTTTTGGGTAACTTGATTCACTCAATACAAATGTAGAAAAAAGGAGAGCTTTCTTCTAAATCTGCACAAATGGAATTTTGATTGGGTGAAGTTCCAGGTGGTGGAAGTAGTTTGCCCATTGACAGTCCCTTTTATGGCTTTCTTATTTCAGTTATTTCAAATAAGTTGCACATCCATTCAAGTCCTGGAAGTGAAAGCAAGCATTACAGTGGAACAATTAAGAATGCCAGCTCTGGAAGCAAACTATCTGGGCTTAAATTTCTGCTGTCCCACTTATTAGCTTGGTGACATCACTGGCATGTTACTCACCCTCTTTTGTGTCTCATTTTCCTCATCCGTAATGTGGGGATAATGGTACCTGCCTCACAATTCATCACTAAGTGCCCCAAAGTTATTAGCATTGAGAAAATACATTTTTCACCATATCCCAATTTAATTATTTAGTTCATGTAACACAGCCAGAAGAGACAAATTATATTAATAGCATCACTGGGTTATATTTTTTTATTTTTGGGGGGTTTTATAGTAATAAAAGTGAATATGAGAGCCACACCAGAGGGCACCAAAAGTTGGATTTATTGTTTCTGACAATTGCACAGCAACTTTTAGTTTGCTCATATTCTCAGCATCACAAATCTGAAATACAATTTTCCTTCTCCATTAAAAACATATACTCTGAAAAGTGATTAGATAACTTTTAAAAATCATCATTTTATAGACTATCTTAAAAATCTTTGCCAAGTAAGATACTAGCTTTACCTTTATAAATCTGCATAAAATGAAAAATCAAGGCATACAAATTTCATTTCGTTCTGTTTTTAAATACAATCTTTTGTTTCCCTTAAAAGATTTTTATCTATTCATTCAAAAGCATTCTGAAGTTCCACTGCCCATTTAAGACAGAATGAAGGCATTTTAGAGCCTCTGAATTAAGCACTGTCTTGACTGAACCGAAACAGGAATTCGATCAGGGTTCTCGTGGGCCTCCCAGCCATGCCTTTGCGAAGATAAGGAACCTCATCTTTGTTAGTCATCACACCTGCTATGTCTAAATGTGCCCACTTAGGATGAGTCACAAATTCTTTCAGGAATGCTGCAGCTGTACAGGCTCCTGCAGATCTGAAGAGAAAGACAAAAATCAACATCTAACCCCATTAAATGTACACTGAATGTTCTATTAAGATCCTCCATTCTTGCTAAGTGGCTTCTATGACTAGAGAACAAAGTCAAACCAATGAGACCTTTAAAGAAGTTAACCCAGAAATCGATATCTATCTTTAGACACAGCTTTAAGCATAAAGGGTAAATTCTTTTTCCTGTGGTAATGACCATATTTTCCATCTCCTTCACTTTCCATTTGCTTAAAATGACCTTTAAATTTGAAAATGCAAAAACTGAGAACCAGTTGGGAAACACCTTGAAAATAAGACAGAAATTAGTGCTTATGAGCACTACATTGAAAAGAAACTGGATACTTAAACCTTTGTGAAAGGAGATTAAAACTGAAAATGCTCATTTTGGCAAATGATAGTTGTAAAAATGTACTTTCACAGCTTATTTTACATACCTATATTTTCCAATGTTATTAACATCAGCAAGTTGGCAATCTATAACCTGTCTTGTGTAATGTTCAAAGAGAGGCATCCTCCAGACACGGTCTCCAGTTTCAATGCTGGCCTAGAGAACAAATAGGTATGACAGTTGGCAGAATAGATGAAGCAGGTTCTGACCTGTTACTCTAAAACGTGACAAATACAATAGATTCCAGAATTATTTTAATTAATTAAAAAGCTTAAAAATTATAAAAGAAGCCAGGAATGCTGTAGAACAGTCCTACAAATTTGTAGGGCATTTGCTAAAGTTATCAAATTAATATTATGGGTCTCAGTTTAAATGAATAAGCTGGTATCCTGTAGTGCAAACAGGCTTTGCTGGTTTGATTAGGGTGAACTAGTCTTCATGATGTTTGTGGCCTTGGTGTGCCTAAAACTGTACTACTGAAGGCCAGATATTAAGATAAGGTGATCCTCATTAATTCATGTCATCATTTACACACTCATTCATTCAGTTCATCCACCATCATCTACTGAACTGCTAAACACCAACAGGGGTTAGGGATCTAAAGATACTTAATATCTGAGTCATCAAAGGGCCCACAAGCTAGTAGGAGAAATGGGTAAAGGTTTTGATACACTGTGGTCAACGCTAAGAGCCAAAAGTGAAAAGTCAGGAAGCAGCAATGTAAGCTGTTATTTTGAGACTCCAGAATAACTACTAACAGAAGACTCCATCAAGGCTTGAAAGTGACTATACCTCCAGGAAGAGAGGGTGTAGACTGTATAAATTGCTGTTATTTCAACACAATGGCACCCCACTCTAGCACTCTTGCCTGGAAAATCCCATGGACAGAGGAGCCTGGTAGTTGCAGTCCATGGGATCGCTAAGAGTCAGACACGACTGAGCGATTTCACTTTCACTTTTCATGCATTGGAGAAGGAAATGGCAAGCCACTTCAGTGTTCTTGCCTGGAGAATCCCAGGGGTGGGGGAGCCTGGTGGGCTGCCGTCTATGGGGTCGCACAGAGTCGGACACGACTGAAGTGACCTAGCAGCAGCAGCAGCAGCATTTCAATGTTTATGATAGAGAGGGACAGTGTGTACAGAGGAGGGGAGAGGCCCCACATACTACCTGGAAGGAGACAACAGGGCTGAGTTTCTCCCAGAGGCTGGAAATGGTAGAGAAGGGCTTCACAAACGGCGAGATAACAGAAGTGAAAGGGAAGCAGTTTAGAGTGGAAGAGAAGTTTAGGACCTTAAACCACATCAAGAATGTATTCAGGAACATTTTGTATTTGTCCCTGCTGGTACACAGTAAGCTCCCATTAATTACTTGTTGAAAGAATGAGGTGCCAGATGGAGCTGTTTCATAGCCAAGTGGATGGGCAGGGTCTGGGGCTCAGGACAGACAGAAGCCAGAGAGGTGCCAGCTGAAGCCATGGGAATAGATGGGATTCCCGGTGAACACTGTGCAGAGGAAGAGCATGAGGTCCAGGACTGAAGTCAACCAAAGGGGGAGACAAAGGAAAAAGCTGGCCAAGGAGGCCGAAACAGAAGTCATCAAGAAAGGAAACCAGAAGAGAAGACTATTGTGGAAGCCAAGAGCAGGGTGTTACCAAGAGGCCTGAGGTACACGCTGCCTCTGGACAAGCTAAGGGAGGCCAACAGAGTGGTGTCACTGGGGGAAGCTGATGGCAGTGAGAGTGTGGGGGTGGTGGTGATGGGAAACTGTTTGAAAGAGGCTGCTGTGAAAGGGCTGGGAGAAGGCGCAGAGCATAGCAGTAGAAATTGTCCTCCTCACTGTCCGCTAAGGAACCTGAGCAAGCCCTATTTACACACTCTCCTATTTGACTCATGACATGTGTTCATTAAAAGGCCATTCCTTCTTTTACAAAGCTGTCCTCATACCCTTTTCTACATCAGGGATATTTTTAAGTCATTTTCACTTCATTCTGAGAAGGAATATGGCATCATATTTATCATTTTAAAATATTTATAGACAAGCACATTGAATCAAGTTTATGGAATCATTTCCAAGACAATTCTGCAAATAAGAATCCCTGTAACTCAGGGTTGAAGAAGTACAGCATTCTAAGGCTAGATGAATGAAATCACCTCCATAATTTAGGTGTTTCTGTGTTACTCTTACCTCAAACAGTTTGTTCCACAGCCAAGACGAGTTGGTAAAGACCCCAGTGGCACCAGATCCCAAAGCTATGTCCATGGCACCTGCAACACACAGCCCTTCAGGTCAGCATCTGGTCTCTTCTGGCAAGACGGGCTTCTCTACTGCTGTGAAGGCCAAAACTTTAGCCTTTAACCCTATTTTAATGTCTCCCTCATTTTCAAAAAAGATGATGTTGGGAAATTCTTACCATATATATTTAATAGCTTTTTAGTTTCTCAAGTTAGAATTCACCTTTAATTATTAAGGAAAATGCAAAAAAGCAATCAAATACCACCAATTATCTCATCCCAGGGATAACCTTTACATATTTTTAATATTTCTTTCCAAATTTTCTAAACAAAAGCAAAACCCCATAACTAAGACCACACTGTACATGTCCAAGTACATATTCTTCCTCTTATGCTTTAAATGTTTAATGTTTAAATGTTTAAATATTCTTCCTTTATAAACAAATTCATTAGAAGTATTCTTAATGATTTTATAAGGCCACTGGGTAGAAGTACTGGCCTACCTCATTTTATTACACTTTGTTTTAGTGCAATTTGAAGATACTGCATTTTTCACACATTGAAGGTTTGTGGCAATCCTATGTGCAGTAAGCCTTTCAGAGCCATTTTCCTAAAGCATTTGTTCACTTTGTGTCTCATTTTGGTAATTCTTGCAATATTTGGAACTTTTTCATTTATTTGTTACTGTGATCTGTGATCAGTCTTCTTTTATGTTACCACTGTGACTCACAGAAGGTTTAAAAGATGGTTAATTAGCATTTTTCAGCAATAAAGTATTTTTGAATTAAGATATGTACATTGTATTTTTAGATATAATGCTACTGCAAACGTAACAGTGACCCGTATGTAAAAGCCCATGATTCTTAATGACATTTGGGCAACTCTGTTCGGGTCATTTGTTCCTTGGGCTTTTGTTACTCTACCTCCCAATTATCTCTCAAACCTATCCATTTCCCTTCACCATGGCTACCACTATCATCTACCACTGGACTATGGTAATAGTTTAAAAAATAACATATTGCCAAAAACTTCAAATATACACAAAGCAAAGAGAATAATATAAAGGACATACAAATATCCGTTAACCATCGTCATCAATTATCAAGTCATGGGCAAACTTGTTTCACCTGCACTCCTAGACCCAACAGATAATACTGAAGTCAAACACACTCACTCTTTTTTTTTTTTTTTTAATTGTTTTTGCCATACATTGTCATGATATCACCATGGGTTTACATATGCTTCCCCTCCGGAACCTCCCTCCCTCCTCCCTCCCCCCCGGGAAATCTCGCTGCACCAGTCCCGAGCATCAATCCTGGGCTGGCGATTGATTAGACACATGACAATTAACATGCTTCAATGCCCTTCTCCCATCTCATCCCACCCTTACCCTCATCCACAAAGTCCACAAGTCTATTCTATACATCTGCGTTCCTTTTGTTGTCTCCCATGTTGGGTTCTCATTACTGTCTTTCTAAATTCCATATATATGTGTTAATATACTGTATTGTTGTTTTTGCTTCTGGCTTACTTCACTCTGGATAATGGGCTCCAGTTCCGTCCATCTGAGTAGAATTGCTTCAAATGAATTTTTTTTTAATGCTGAGTAATATTCCATTGTGTATATGTACCACAGCTTTCTTATCCATTCGTCAGTTGATGGGCATCTAGGTTGCTTCCATGTCCTGGCTATTGTAAACAATGCAGCGATGAACATTGGGGTGCACGTGGCTCTTTCAATTCTGGTTTCCTCGGTGTATATGCCCAGCAGTGGGATTGCCGCAAATAGACCTGCCATATGACCCAGCTTTTTAAGGAACCTCCACACTGTTTTCCATAGTGGCTCTACTAGTTTGCATTCCCACCAACAGTGTAAGAGGGTTCCCTTTTCTCCACATCTTCTCCAGCATTTATTGCTTGTAGACTTTGGATGGCAGCCATTCTGACTGGTGTAAAGTGGTACCTCATTGTGGTTTTGATTTGCATTTCTCTGATAATGAGTGATGTTGAGCATCTTTTCATGTCAAACACACTCACTCTTAACACACACATCTAGAGTCAATGATCACACACCGCTCACCAGCCCACCTGGCCTGCCAACCTCTCCCCGGTCCCTCTCCCTTGTGGTTGGCACACTGTTGGCCAAGGACCCTTTCACAGAGCCAACTATCTCACAGTCCCCACTCATAGCTTCCTGCTACACTTGTTTCCAGACTAAGTCCTGCAACACGCCAAAGGCCAGCAGGGGACTGGTGCCTACCAGCACGTGGGTCCCGAGTGTCTTAACCCCGCCACACTCTGTTCATCAGTGCCCCGACACCCCAACCTTGAGGGGTGCCTTCTGTGGGATGCTCTTCCTTCATTCCTCCACCTGATGATGCCTCCTCCTTCAGATTCCAGCTCAAGCAGCAGTTCTCACAGTGCCTGATTTCCCATACCAGTCAAATTCCCAGATACACAGGCTCTCACGAACTCCTTTTAACTCAGCTCCTCTGTGCTGGTCAGTGTGATGATCCGCTGACTGCCACTGCCTAAGGGATGTGGGCCTCACCTCTGTATGTCCCATCTCCATGTTCCCAGCCATTCACAGGAATTAAATAGGGGCCAACTGAGTCCACAACCATTCATGACACCCACTATATCCCAGACACTATGGTGGGTGCTGGTTACTCACGGCCTATAGTCTGTCTATATGACTGCGTGGGGTACATCTTCAGTTACACATACACACTCATGAATGCTTTACTTTTCAAGTTAGTGGCCTCTTCTGTATTTGTTCACTTGTCCTTAAAACATTCCTATCAACTCCACAAGAACCTTGCCTCAGTGTTTGAATTTCTCAGAGAGAATATAAGCACTGGCCACAAACAAGAATGTGACCTGATTTCCTCTTTTAAAGGAAGAGAAAATGGGAGACATAAATACTGAATGTGATCCAACAGGGACCATGGCACTAGAGATGATTTCATTACATATTTCAGAAAATAATTGTTTTCTACACAATCACAGAACTAGTACCACCACCAATTTCAGAAGTACCATTACTGGGGGCATACTTCCCATTTTCTTTTACAAGGCACTTTTGAAGCTGTATTAAACACTAACTCATCCTTGTTACCAGAATTTCTCAGAGTATGGAAGAAACATCAACGCTCCAAGGACAGTACTGAAGTTACCACTCTCATTCCATCCTAAGCACAGGCATTAAGAAAACGAGAGGTACCATGACTGGATGGCACCCATTGAGCAGCCACTGCTCCCACAGTCTGCTCAGGCCTGCTCTTTAAAGGTCAATAACATTAGTCCGGTGTGGCCCAGCCAGGCACAACCACCTGAATTATCTCATTTAATTCTCACAGGCAACCCCCCGCCCCGCCAATGAGGTGCTATTATACCACTTTTACAGATGAGACAACTGAGACACTATCAAAGCCACATGCTATTAAGAGGCAGCACAAATTTTAAAATGAGGTCTTCTCCCTCTAAAAATTTATGTTCTTCTTCCTGCTAGGAACTCAGGGTTGGAAACGTTCTCATCCTTCCCTTTGAATCCCAGCTCCTGGAACCCAAAAGGGGCTCAGTCAGTATTTGGGGAACTAAAGTGAATTATCATGAGCCTTCAATGAGGACAATGGCTGGGGTGACCTGAAGGCTCACCTATCAGGTTGCCCTTAGTAAGCTAAATCGAACTTTCACACCCTCTCATACCCCCAAGCTTGAAAAAAAAAAAGATGGGTGGGGCGGGGAGGCACTGTGACTCCTCATTTACAGAAAGGGAGTACTGCCACCCACCTCAGCACTGCACCTCAAACACCAGCTCTAGAACCTCCTTTGTTCAGCTTAAAGTGTTTGCTAAACTGAACAGAGACAGAAGACCATAAAAATACTGTAACACCAGCTTAAAACAAAGGAGTCTTTGGCAGATGAATCTATGGACTATTGTTAGAATCACATAAAAAAGAAACATGAACTGATTTTCTGTTAAAGGCTCACATAACAAGAAGAATTAAAATCAAAAGATGAAAATGATCTGAATTTTAATCTTAAAAGAGCCAGAGACACAATGAATCCCTAAAGTGAACTACTGGGTAAACGCTTATGAACACTGAGCTTTTGCAGTAGATAATGACCACTGTCATCCCTTTAGGCATTTATCACTACCCCACACAGCCGGCGGTCTAGCCTGTCGCATGCCAGCACTGTACTACAAGAGACTTTTCAGAAACTCCTTCCAATCTTTAAAACTCTGCGAGGTCAACAGACTTGTCCCCATGTACTGATGTTTGAGGGTGTCAGGGAACCAGCCCAAGGCTGGTGGACTAGGAGGTAGCACATCTGGGAACCACCCTCGTGTTGGCCTTAAAGTCAACATGCTTCACACAGCAAACACATTACATGGCCCCGTCTCTGATACATGACCCTGTCACTCCCACCCCTCACCCCAATGTTTTTATTTCTGTATAAACTCAAATATTAAAGTTCAGAAAACACTCGGGGGCATCAGATACATCTTTTGCACCTCATGGACTGCAGCCTGCCAGGTTCCTTGGTCCATGGCATTTCCCAGGCAAGAACAGTGGAGTGGGTTACCATTTCCTTTTCCAGGGGATCTTCCTGACCCAGGTTTAGAACCTGAGTCTCCTGCTTTGGCAGGTGATTCTTTACCACTGAGCTACTTGGGCAGCCCATCATGACTAATAAAAGCAACTACTGATTTGGGAATTTATCACTAATGTTTTCCAAGCTGTATCAAATGGCAACCATAACAGAAAACATTGCTTTGCATCATTTTTAGCTGTCACTGTTGATGGGCTGACCTGATCCACTTGTTATTTCTTTTCTTTAAAGTATAGCCTGGGATGTTTTGAAACCACAACCTAAGATTCGAAGCAGTTTACAACTGCAGAATAATTCTATCGGTGAAAGATCTTTGAATACAAACGGAGCTCACCAGATTTCAGCAAAATAATGCCCTGAGTACAATGTGTGCACTCGATGGCAACAAATGAGACTTTCTTCAAACAAAAGCAGGAAAAGCACACTGTCTGACCTGTCAGGGTGGCGGCATTAATGATGACCTTTGGGTTAAAAGTGTGAGCGTAGCAGAGCGCATCAGCCAGGATGAGTCTCCCCTCCGCATCGGTGTTATCCACCTGCAAAGAGGAAGGTCAAAAGACTAAAAGGATAAGATGATACAAACAATGAACACAAAATCTAGACATTCAGAGCAGTGTTCAATTTAAAAGTACAAAAAGGCTGCTGTGATGTTTGTCATCAATCATAAAAAATATACTACCATTAAAATAGGAATATATTTACTCTGAAGAGCAAATATAATTTAATAATCCCTGTATCAGAGCTGATGACCAAATGCTGATGACTTTGGAGGCTGAAATAAAGAGAAGTGTCTAATTTGCATTACGATTAAGTTTATAACAGGAGTGGGGAAAATGTCAAGATTTTCAAAAACAAAAAGGTGAAAGTTGAAGAAAGATACACTAAAGCAGTAGCCTGGATCTCCAGACCGGAGAACTCCTGCAACTGCAGCAACTTCAGCTATGTTAGATATAATACATTTCTTCTTTTAAATAGGCTTAGTCATTATGTGCATGCATGTGCCCAGCAGAGTTCCTCCTGCCACATCCCCAGATGCAGTGCCCATGATGCAGGACCTGTTTTCCTCTCAAATACTTTGCTAAATGGAAAAAGTTACCACATCAAAGGTGTATCCAGAAAACAGCCTGTACTTTTCTCACTTTGCCCTGCTCTGCAGGGCTGGCTGCAAATTCATAAGCTGTGTGAATAGCATACAGAAAGTAGGAAGAACAGTAAGGTAGGGAAAACAATCTTAAAATTCCCATAAAGAAATACCTTTGACTGTATGAAAAGCTACTCATAATAAAGGTACTGCCCTTCCCTAAATGGGGCCCACACTCTGCACCCATTTAAGGCAAGGAATAGCAGAACTCAGAGGCTGTGTCTTCCACCTACAAACCTGTATGGTCTTCCCGTTCTTGGCTCTAACGACATCCCCAGGCTTGTTGGCCTTCCCACTGGGCATATTTTCACAAAGAGGAGCCAAACCTGTTTGTTTTGTAAAAAAAAAAGAATACATGAAGGAACATGGAGTGTGCTATGTCCAAATATGGGACCAAGGTCACAGCGGACCCTCAACAGATGCCAGCCAGACATCACCTTGACTAAGTATTTGAGTTTAGCATCACCAATGACCCAGGTGGCATTATGTGCAGCAGTGACAGGAAGCACACATCACTCTTTCCAAAAGAGTCTAACTCTATCATGAAGAAATAACCAAACAATTCCAAATCGTGGAATATCACAGATAAGCTTGAACCTTCCAAGAAAGAGGCAAAAAAGGAGGTGGGGCAGGAATAGGTTCTGGAGTAAAGAAAATTAAAGGGACATGATGACTACATGCAAGGGGTGATCCTTGAGCGGCTCCAAGATTTCAAAAACAAATAGAAAGAAATAAATGCTTATGTAAATAGACACACACACAGAGAACTAACATTTTCTGGACAACTGGGCAGTTTGAATTTGGTTACTGTATCAATCCCTGGATATGATAATGGTATTATCATTACACAGAATGTCTCTGTTCTTAGGAAATACAAGCAGAAGTATGCAGTATCAGGATGTCTGTGACTCACTTGTCAGACAGACCTGGACCACAGCCCTACTTTCTATTGCAATGGAGGTGACTCTGAGCAAGCCAATTCAATCTTAGTCCCAACCTCCAGATCCCCCTCTGGCACATGACAAACCTCCAGCATTGTGTCTGGCATCCTGCACTGCAAAAATCGCTGCTGCAAATGGAGGATTTTTTCCTGTCCCAAGCAGTTTTTCTGCATGTCAAGGCGTTTAATCAGCTGCAACCCTATGAGATAATCACTACCCTACTTATCGGGCATTTTCCGTTGGAGTAAACTGCAAACTTGACATTATGTGCCCCTGACAGCTAACCACATTTTGCAGAAGTAAAACAATCAATTCTAGTTACTGCTCATAATGCAGAATACATTTAACTCTGCCAGTTAAGACAACACGTAGCTAAACAAAGAGCTTCTGCCTGATGAAAACCATTTAAAAACCATTTCTTGATCTTTTCAGATTAAAGGAAACCATGTTTGTTGTCTCCATTCTACCACTTGACTGGATTCTAGAAGCTCTTCAAGACAGCTGCCCACGCACCTACGATGTTGATGGGCAGGTCGAGCTTGGCAGCAGACACGATGGCTGAACAGATAGTGGCAGCTCCTCCCATGTCGGCCCTCATGAGATCCATGTTTGCAGCTGCCTTGATGGAGATGCCACCACTGGGGGAAAAGGATAATGTACCATGTTAAGAGCAAACGAGGGGGCTAGAAGCACTTTCTTAAAGAGTGTGGGGTGAACTACCATATACAAGCACCAAGAAATTTCCAAATTGAGAATGTGAATGATTTCACCATTTAAAAAGATAATATTGTGGTTTTCATAAAAGACACAAAATAATTCCAGAAATATGGGGGGTGGGGGTGTATCTTGGCTCATTTTATTTCTGTCTGAATGAAATGTTAGCATTGCCACTGAAAACTTTACTACATCATACAGTCAACGCTGCTTAAATCCTGTCTGAGCTCTGGAGACTCATGTAGATTTGTCTTTTCAGCAAATTTTATGAATTGATCAACTTATTGAACCTGAAGGTCACAAGGTGTTGGGGAAAACAGACCAGTGCACAGAAGACTGGGAGGATCCCCTTTCAACTCCTAGGAAGACGGGAAAACTCGTTCTGGCAGTCCCAAGGTACACCAGATCTTGCAGATAGCAAAATACAACCCACAGGCACAAGGAAGACGCTAGCCCAAAGCCTTGAGACAGTGCCCAAACACAAGGGTGGGGAAAGGTTTCGATCCACAAGAAACCCAGGCCACTGCCCCAACAGACTTCTGGAACTAACAAGTGACTTCTCTGCTTCCAGTTTCTAAGAACCCAGGGTGACTTGCTTCACAGGCTGGGCAAGGAGGTAGGGGCTCCGAATTTGAGCTCTACCTGGATTCTGCTGCTGACTTGCCCTGGTGAGAGAGAGTCAGCTCCTTGCTCTGACATCCGCTCACCTTAGAAATCACGCCCTAAATCTCAATCACCTCCAAAGCACTTGATAGTTAGATGGTTTGTCATTTACACACCTAGAATTAAAAATTATCCATTGGCTCAGAATAAGAAAAGTACATTCCTGGTCCAAGAAGTTAACCCCATGGGGGCAAGGGGAGCACACTGGTCCTTCTATCTATTTTTAGGCTGCTTCCACTCAGGGGGTTCCACTCTTACATGGAGGATTATCATTCCAAACAACCACCAGTTATCTTTGCTTACTTTTTAGATCCCCCTCCAATCCATCCATTTCTTTTCTCCTACATCCATCCTAGCTGAAGCTACCACCATCAATCATTCAGATGTATGCCTAGCTTTTATATATCCAGATGTCCTATAGCAGTCTTACCCCTTCACTTCATTACCCATACAACTACAAAATGTTTACAAATAGATGGGAAAAAAAAAAAAGATGAGCAGAAGAACCTCAAATGCTTTCTAGAAGTATATACAAAAATTCAAAATAGATCACAGCCTTAAAACCTAAAACCTTCAGACTTACTGAAGAACACAAAGACTTAGCATAGGTAATAATTTCTTAAACAGGGCAGAAAAAAGTATTAACTATAAAATTAAACATTGCTAACCATGCCTCACTTCAAATAAAAACTGGTCTTCAAAAGACACCACTTTAAAGCATATATATTTGGAATCTATTTTTAAAAAACATATAACTCAGTAAGACAAACCCTCCTATAAGTGTTTGCCAAGGGCAAAGGGCTTGAAGAGATACTTCACTAAAGAAGATGTACCAATGGCTAATAAGCACATTTTAAAAATGCTAAACATCATTAGTTAGAGAAATGCAAAGTAAACCTCAAAGAAATACTACTACACACTCCCTGAGTGACTAGAACTAGAAAGACACCATGCAGTGCTGGGGAGAATGGGGAACAACCAGAACCTTGTACACCAGTGGTAGGAATGCAAAATGGTATAGCCACCTTGGAAAAGTTTGGCAGTTTCTTGTAAAGTTAAACATGTAGTTATTATACAACTCAGCCTTCCTCTCCTAGGTATTTAACTAAGAGGAAGATAAACATATATCCACACAAAGGCGTACAGATGATGCTGGCTTCTATAATTAATAACTCAAAACTGGGACAACCCGAATTTCCCTCAACAACAATTGGGTAAACAAATGCTGGTATTTCCCTACAATGGTATATGACCAACAACATGGTTAAATCTCAAAGATAATATGCTGAGAAAGAGGCTAGACTTTTTATTAAGAGTCCATGTAAATGAATTTCTGGAAGAGGCAAAAGTAACCTACAACAACAGAAAGATGACCAGTCATCTGAGATGGGGGTGAGAAAGGGGATGAGTGCAAAAGAGCACGCTCCAAAATTCCCAAGGGAGTTTTTGGGGCATTGGGGAAATGTTTTATTTTCATGATAGAGGTGGTTGCAGGGGTGCACACATTTGTTAAGCTCACTGTACTGAGCACTAATGTCATTCTTTCCCTCCACTAGACACTCTTCATTTACTTCCAACTGTTCAAAGTCCAAAATCTAACCAGGTCCAGAACAACCCAGTTTCTGCCAACCTCCCCAGCTGTACCTTGACCCCTGCCCCAGTCATGCACGGTCATGGCTGCCCTGGCCTTTTTTTCAGTACTAGGAATTTCCCCTCTTTCTTCTATCTGCAGCCTTCACCTGGCTCTTTTCCTGACCTACTCCCCACAGAACTAACTCTTTTATCACATCTTAAGCTAAAAGTGTCACTCCTTCTAGGAAGCTTCTCTAAACCAAAAAGACTAGGTTCAGTGTCCTTGCTAAATACAGATTTAAACGAACCAACAGCTTCACCCTGAGCAAAAAAGTTTTGCATTGACATTATCCCTTGATAGTATAAAACTGTCACAATTAGCAAGACATGTAAGAACAAGTTTCATTCTCTTAATTTTTATTTGCTGTAATGTTTTATTTATTTTTATTTTTGGCTGTGCCATGGGGCTTGGGGGATCTTAGTTCCCTGACCAGGGGCTGAACCTGGGTCCCAGCAGTGAAAGCACTGAGTTCTAACCACTGGACCACCAGGGAATTCTCTGCTGTGGTGTTTTATAAAACACACTTTAATACAACAGCATATGCATATGACATAAATAAATACGCATATTTCTCAACGGTCTGAGCTCAAATCTTTTACCGATGGACCACACAATGAAGATCATTTGGAGACCAATGCTTTAAATGAGAGAAAGTGAACCACTGAAAGGAAATCACAGGAGGCACCGCAGTCTGCTAGTAGAAAGAAGACTACTCTGGCGCCAGATCAGCCCAGGACAGAGGCATCACAGTACCTAGAAACACTTTTGGAAGGGCAAGATTCATTCACATTTCAGATGGAGTTCTTGAAAGAGTACAAAAACGTACTAGGGGACATCAAAATTTTATAGATCTCTAGCAGCATTTTCCAAAGCAGTTTCTATGGACCATGATTTCCTGAGATACAAGTTCTCTTCAAAAGGAAATTTAGATGTTAATTATATTTCAATTAAAAACAAAAAAGAGGGGGAGGGAGGAGGGAGGGGGGTTCCGGAGGGGAAGCATATGTAAACCCATGGTGATATCATGACATTGTATGGCAAAAACAATTTAAAAAAAAAAAAAAAAAAGGGAAAAAAAAAAAAAGAAAAAGAAAAGAAAGTCGGAATGTAGAACTATAGTGCACTGTCCTGTTCAGTAGCTACCAGCCATGTGGGACTATTTAAATTCAAATTAGCTAAATACATAAAGAATTTAAATAAAAATAAAATTAAAATGTGAAAAAAAAAAAAGATTTAGAAAATGCTGTATTCTGTACCCCCAAGAAGTACTAGTTAAAACAAAACAAAATAAAAAACTTAATTCGTTTTATCTAACCTAGACTTTTAATCAAGTCATCTTTTTCAAGATTACTTTCTCACATTTAATTAGCATCCCAGAAACCAGTATTCAGTAGCAAATGTTTTCCATGGGAAATACTGACTCAGACCATCTTTTTCCAACTCAGTTTCTCCCTGGTTGAAATAGCCAGAGTGAGCTTCCATTTCTAAGGAACACTTATGGTTTAAGGCAGGGAACCCCAACCTCAGGGATCTAATGCTTGATAAGCTGAGGTGGAGCTGATGTAATAATAAAATACTCAATAAAGGTAATGCACTTGAATCATCCCCAAACCATCCCCCACCCCCCAGCCCCCCAGCCTGTGAAATTGGTCCCTGGTGCCAAAAAGGTTGGGGATCGCTGGTTCAAGTTGATTAATGAAAGCTAGACTGGTCAGCAAAAAATGTGAGCTGAAGTAAGCAACGGGAAGACAGCATGCTCCATACAGCTGCCTCACCTTATCCAGCTGGAAATCTTAACATCCCCATAGGAGAATCAAAGTGTATGGTGGAAATATCTGAAGGCATTTTAAACACACTGCTAAGTTTGATTTCTGACTCTATTAGTTATGGAGCTTTCAAAAAATTATTTAACCTGAGTCATGATTGCCTCACCTGCAAACATCCACAATGCCCAGCTCCTAGGGATAAGATCAGGGCTAATATATATAAAATGCCCTAATACAGCCTCTGACACACACTGGGCATTCTATAAGTGGTGACCTAATACATTTAAAGTAACACATAAGATCTGACCAAACACCATACTTCTGAAGCAAATTACACACCAAATAACACAACTGCATACAAAGCATTCACCAAAATACAAAGCATGGATACAATAAATAAGTACCTGTCAAAGGTAATCCCTTTCCCAACAAATACCAAGGGAGCTTCACTTGCATTGGGACTGCCTTTGTAGTGAATTTCCAGGAAGACTGGAGGCTCTTCGGACCCTTTGGCCACACTTAGAAAAGATCCCATTTCCTGTTCCTCAATCCAAGACTTGGGTCTATAAGGCAGGAAAGGAAAAAATGTAAATACACACTGTTGTCTCTGTTTCAGTAACTCAGAATAAAGTCATCTGTGCACAAAAAACAGTATAACATACAAGCTCTGAAAATATATACATGTGAAGTTCTGAAAATATATACATGTTAATGCTTCAGTTATCACCTCCTATCTACTTTCTGTATATTCCTGGGTCAGTCACTTGATTCTGAATCTGTTTCCTCATCTACAAAATAAAATTAATGACACCTCCTTCAAAAGAATAACTGTAGAATTATAAAAGAATTCATGTATGGTATGTAATATGATGTCAGGTAACCGTGCATAGTCAAAGGCTAGGGGCACAAAAGAGCTTTGTATTGATTTCTGGCCACAGTAATTAGGCCAAGGGAAGACCTCTACCCTCCTACAGACAGACCAGAAACAACGTCATTCAAGGAATGCTCCTCTGGCACCTGCCTAGCCAGAGGGGCTAAGCAGGTGAATGAAATTTGTTGAAACTATTAAACTAGGACTTCATCATAGAGAGATGGCCACTCAACTTCAGAGGGAAAAGAATATAAAAATGGAAGGTATGACATTCAAAAGAAACTCACTTCAAAAGAAGCGAGGCTGTATAACGTGGGCATTTTTAATCACAAACCTAGTACTTGACGTTTTATTAAAGTCCTGCCCTTCTGGAAGTACAGTCTGTACCTCTTTGATTTACACCCACCTAACACTACAGTGAGTTTGATGCAGCTGCCTCAATTTAACAGGTTACATTCTGTCCACCTGACGTGCCCCATCTCTGGTTGAGATCCCTTTACTCCACCTCAAGCCTTGTGGTTTCCCAAGGCCACTACATACGTGCTTCTGCCCTGCTCTCTCGTCTGCTCACTTCCCTGACTGCTTAGGCACCATTTTTGTTGGCAAACCTTTTCAACTCTTCCACAACTCTCATAAGCTCTCTGCTCTTGCAGCACCCCCTATACAGCCATTTCCCTTCCTATTCCTTCCTGCAAAGCCCTCAGTTGTCTGAGGACAAGAACCACCCATTTTTGTATGCCAAGTTAATTCTCTGAATGGTGAGAGAGCTGGATTTTAGGATCTCTGAAGCTCCATCTGGCTCTAGCATCCTATGAGTCTATGGTATAATCCTGAGTTACCTGATGAGTACATCTGTTTTACTACTAGCACTTTTGAGATTCTCCTCAACAATTTCAGCAAATTTGGTTGGCGTCATCTCGTTGGCAGGCGTCTCCATCAAGCGGCGTGCCAGGTTTTGCCCAGAAGCAAAGAGGACGCCCCTCTGCCAGGCCTCCTGGTCCTCGCTGGCAGAAGAAAGCACAAGGTCACTGTCAGACAGCCTCTCCATAACACTGACCACAGCCCGGGGAGGAGGGCTTTTACTGAAGACAAGCGAAAAGTGATGGACAGAGGGACCCAAATTTATTCTTTGTAATCTGAACCAGGGAGGCAGCTGTTATGGCTTATAAAGAGCTGGAGAGATTTCCCTGGTGGGTCCAAAGGTTGAGACTATGAGTCTCCACTGCAGGGGGTGCAGGTTTGATCCCTGGTCAGGGAACTAAGACCTTGCATGCTTCATGACATGGCCAAAAACAAAAATAAAAGCCAGAAAACATGACCCCCACTGAGTTGAGCGACAGAAGACCTAGAATCCTCTTCTATATGAAAAAGGGGTTGACCTGATGGACCTCTGAAGCCCTAAATCTGCCCCCCAATCTGACAGCAGATGTGTTTGCAGAAAGGCCTGAGGGACTGCAGAACAAGCTCCCCCTGCTCAGTACTGCTGGAGAATTGCCAGCTTCCGCCTGCTCCCTGCCTGGCTCAGGACCCTGAACTCCGACCTGTCAGAAATCAGGGCTGGCTTCAGAAAACAAAGGACAAAGCCCAACTTTCCAGGACCCTGGCTCTTCTTGTGCACCACAGGAATTAACACACGTGGTGTGGGGACGGACCAAAAAACACTCATTGTTTATCGAGTTCACCATGTGCCACACACTTTATGGGTTTTGCCTTTTGATCATAAAAGTCCCATGAGATCTGATTCACAACTCTACTTAACCAAAGAGGAAAATGACTTCTGTCACTTCATTGAGGTCACCCAACCAGAAAGTGAGAGCCAGCTTCAAAGCCAGGCTGACGGGTCACAGGGCCCTCATTTTTACCAGCTATATCACAGGTGCCAACAAGACCCCTATTGTCCCCTGCCACGTCTCCTGAGGGTCTCACACCATCTGCTCCTGAACCCAGAACAGGGCTGGAGTATAAGTGGTGCTCAAAACATGTGCCCAAAGCTGAGTCTTCCCACTAGACGAGGAGGGCAAGGACCGGATCCCTGTATCTGCTTATCTCTGGCCTTTAGCACAAGAGCCCGCAGGTACCAGGTAGATGGAAATGATCTGCATCAAAACCTTCTGGGACCCTTTTGTCATCTTATTCTAACCCTCCTCAGGAGGCCAACCAGGAATAGTTTCCTAGGAACCAGCAAGCACAGAGAAGGGATCTAGATAGTTGGAGGGAAATACACAGAGAAGCAGCCAGGAGCAGAAAAGAGGCAGAGTCATCATACTCCTAAACTGGCTAAGGCCATGAGAGAGCCATAGACAAGCCAAGAAGCAGCGCCTGACGCTGAAAGGCAGTTAGCTCATGTCCAGGAGGCATGCCATCAGCGCACAGGGAATGGGCCTGGTCCTCGTTTCATGCCATCACCTTCCATGGAGCTTGGCCGACACCGCCACCTTCCTTTTCTGCTTCAGGTCATCATACTCATAGAGCCCGAGCACCGCTCCTTCCGCAGCCGCCTGTGCATCTCCGCAGGGGTCTACCTCCACGGACGGGATCTCCAGGTCCTGAATCTGTCTGCACCCCGCTTCACGGGCAGAAGAACCAAAAAACCAGAGTCAGTCAGGGACCCCTCAGAGGGCCGAAGGCAGAGACTTAGGGTGGGGTCCTGAGAAAACATCAAGATTGGGGTTCAAATCCCAGCCCTGACATCGATCTTTCTGAGCTTTCACTTCTTTCCTTTCTGTACAATGAGGACATGCACACACCTCACATGGTAGTGGGAGGACAGAATGATGGATAAAATGATTGGTCTACCTCACAAGCTAGTGGGAAGAAAGAATGATGGATTAAATGAATGGCCTCACTCACAAGGAAGTGACCACTGTTACTAGTACCACTTTTGAAACACTAGGGTTCCCTGAGGAAGCGTCCCAGTCACTAGAAGCTTGCCAGATTAAAAATGAGAGCAGTGATGACAGTGAAATTATATCCAAGGAACTGAGCAAAGTCCATTATTAACACAGCGTTTATTACCATCAGGTCAACAAAATCCCCCCAATAAAAGTTATGAAATAATCACCCAACATGAACTTTCAAAGTAAATTTAACAAGCACATATGATATAAGTGGGGTCACAGCACAATCCAGCTAACGATCCCTGCCTCAGTGATGGTGTTCAAAGCACCTTTAACCACAGTCTCCTTGATGAAGCCCTCATCCTGCCACTCACCTCTGACAAGACCCAAAGGCACCTACTCCAACTTTTCAAACTGTCCATGTGACAAACTGGGACAGACACACACCTCTGGTAACTAGTGAAAAATAAGCACCTTGTACTTTGCGTCCATTTTCTCTGATTTGTAAATAGTTATGACTCCATGCGATTTAAAAATGGGGCAACACCACAGATACATTACAAAAATAAGAAAAAAACAATCTACCCATCAGGACTTCCTGGCAAAAAAGAATTCTAAGGCCAATACTGCAAGAGGGAACAAATGGTACTGAAACTCCAGACACAAGCTAAAGAAATATAAAAATGAAATTCCATAACCTAACCTTCTATATCTAAAGTAAGGCCAAGCATGCTGGGTAAGGAAAACTGAGTATTTGTTAAAAGTTATTTGTATGAATGTGCGAAGGATAATGATGGTAAGAGGGCAAAAAGAGCTGAAATTGATAATCTTACAGAGTGACCCTTAGGAATCTTTATCAACAATAAACTTCAAAAGTTAAAGAACCTGCAACAGCGGCTCTGATATTTTCTTTGCCTTCATGCCAGTTCTCCTGTTCATCGACTCCAGCCGTCTTTTTGCCGAGGCCAACCACCACCACACTGGGGAAGTCCTGTTCCAAACAATACAAAAAGTCAGTCACTTTAATCTTTAAAGCATCCATTTCTAGCAGGAAATGGTAAATGACCTTTCACACCACCACCTTAACCTCCGCACAGGACAAAACTCACCAAGAAATTTGGTTGTTTTAATTTTTTTAAGCCCTGACATCTTGGTAAAATTTTGTAACTGTGTGTTGGAAAGGCTGAGTGAAGACAATCCTGCAAATATCTGCTTCTATAAGACAGGGCTACTGAACCAAGAAAGCCTACAGAACGAGGAATATGAGATGCAGTACTTTTTGACAGCAATTTGCCTCTTTACAACTTAACTAATGTTTGTGGCTTAATACTGGGATAAAACTAATTCATAATCCCACACACAATTTTCTCTATAATGGTATGGCCAAAGTACTTGGCACATATAGGTGCGCACTGAGGGTTTGCCAAATAAACCTTATCTTCATCTCATACCTCATGTAGACCATAAAAGGTTCGGGTTTTGCCTGCCTTCAGGGGTGGTCCAGATCTGAAACAAAAAGAAATAGTTGTGTTAAAAATTATAGTTTGCTCCCTCCTCTTTTGAGAAGTGACATAAACCAACTGTATTATCACAGTGGTCTGATGCTTCTGCAAATTTGTTACTTATGTTATCAAAAGCAGAACTCTCTCAGAAGTCTCTCAGATTTCTCAGATGCAGCACTTCTAATTCTAGCTCAAAAACCTCCAGATTAGATTAAATGCACTTATTTTAAAACAATGATAGAAAGCAGTGCCATGGGTGGGTAATGCAGAGAAGACTGAGCACTGGATGGAGGCTGACCTCAATCTTAAATCTAACAAAAGATGTAAGACACCAACCTAAGTGGCTGACTTGACTGCACTGTGTTTAGCTTGGAGGGTTTTTGTGATTTATCTACAGATGGGATACCAGACAATTTCCAAACAAAGCAGCTGGCAATACACAATTATAGCCTGAGAACTGGATGCCCTGGTACCATGCAGTCAGAAAGGCCAGGCTGTTCTGTACTCCTACAGGTTAGCTTTTGGATTAATAAATTAATCAAAGCACTTCAGGGAGCTGTTGAAGGGTAGAGGACTGGTAATTGAAAGGGGATGCAAATTCTATCATCCAATAATTAGACAATTATTCTAATTATGAGGCTGCTGCTGAGTTGCTTCAGTTGTGTCCGACTCTGTGTGACCCCATAGACGGCAGCCCACCAGGCTCCGCCATCCCTGGGATTCTCCAGGCAAGAACACTGGAGTGGGTTGCCATTTCCTTCTCCAATGCATGAAAGTGAAAAGTGAAAGTGAAGTCACTCAGTCGGGTCTGACTCTTCGTGACCCCATGGACTGCAGCCCACCAGGCTCCTCCATCCATGGTATTTTCCAGGCAAGAATACTGGAGTGGGTTGCCATTACCTTCTCCGATTATTAGGCTACATCTATCAGATACTAATAGGTTATCTTTAATTCAAGTAATATGCAGTTGCAGTGGCCTATGTTGACAACTGTTTCTGTTAAATTGTGGCCCACAGCTGAGAAGGACTTGAAATGCAAACCTTTTCCCACCTTCCCCATTCCCTGACTAATCCATGAGTGGTTAGAATCTCAGGCCTCCATGAGGTTTACTGAACTAGATTGTACATTCTATCTACACCCCCCGACGATTCACTTGTCCTTTAAGATCTGAGAGGCCCTTGAAATTCAAAGCTTGTGATGCAGCCTCCTGAGGCTATCTGATCTAGCCCAGAACAGGCTGTTTCCCCCAAGTGATGAGGAGTTAAAAAGGTAGAGAGATTGGTAGGAAGCCGGTGGAAGATGGGGTGGGGAGAAATGAACTGAAGCCAGGAGGGTAGGCTGAGGAAATCTGGTACTTTCCAGATCCTTCTGGGTCAGCCTCTCGCAATTCCCTGGTGATTTGGTTGAAGTAGCCTGATTTCCCAGAACTGTGAACTCACCCGACAATGGACCACAAAGTACCATTATACAATCCACAGACACTTACTTTCACTTCCACCAAGAACATCCTGGCTAGTGTATTTCTGTGCATTTTCCTCCACCAGCACAGAAAAGGCATTCTCTTTCACTTTCAGGCATTAAAAAAACTGAAATCCAAAGATGAATACGTACATGTTCAAAATTTCTCTCAGCTTTCCAGACACCAATTTATTAAAATTCTCTCCTGCACTTGTAAACTGAGGAGCATCTTCTTCTTTTTCTTTGCTATAGATTCCTAAAACAAGGCCCTGAGAAAAAGAGAAAAAAGATGTATATAAGTAGAGTAGATCCCAGAGAGGGATTCAAGGGATCCCAAATTCCAAAAAAAGCTAATCATTTCAACCAAACCGTGTCCCCCTCAAGGACCAAAGAACAAGGCCAAAAAATCAGCAGGTGCTGGGCAGTCAACTATACTCATATCCTGTCTATATGTTTCAAACTCCTGCCAATACAAGAGCCAAATTACTACCTGTCCTGGTCTTAATGGTCCCTCTCAAGAGCTTTCAAAACACAGAGGGCTTTTCCTGCACTTTCAAATAAAGAGTAGAAAGATATTTTAAGAAAACAATTCCTTTTTGTAATCAAGTCAGAACTGGAAGGGATTCAGAACATGCCACCATAAAATATGCCAGTCTGGCATATTGATTACTTTGCCAGGCATACTGACTACTTAGTGCAGGCAGCTAAGAAACAGCAGATGTAGGAATGGCTCTCTGATCTCTCTCCCAAAAGCTGGTCATAAAATTTCCCATGAGAAAGTTTCTTCCCTTGTACCAGCAAGAGAACATTCGTATCATCAGAGACTGATGATAAGATTTGGGAGTCAATACCAAAATGGACCTGTATAAACAAACCTATTAAAATAACCCTCATCCTCCCTCAGTTTCCCCCACATTATTTCCTAGTCCCTGTCTCTCAACTGACTGCCCCTAGGCTCCTTTGCCTAATCACATTCCCACAATTTCTCATTCTCTGTTTAAAAAGGTATAAAAGCTTTGGGGTCTATAGGCTTTTTTGGGTCTTCTCCCTTTTGAAGACTGGACACATAAAAATATGAAGCAAAACTTGTATGCCTTTCTCTTGTTAATATAATCTGTTTTACGTCCATCTCATTCTTGGGCTCAGCCCTAGAATCTAGGTGAGTAGAAGTAAGTTTTCCCTCTCTTACAACCTTCAAATGCAAAAATGTGCAATATTCTGGGATATCATCTCGATAAAGCCAAGGGCTGCACTTACTGATACTAACAAGTTCTCTGGCCAACTCATAGGCTGGAAGAAAGGAAAAGGATGCACCTTCACTGGGAGGGACAGAGACACACAGCATTCTGTCAGCACTTAAGTGGCTTATCCTTTCATCTCTGTGAGCCCCAGGCTCCAAACACCTGAAACAAGGAAGTAAACCTAGGAATCACTGTTTACCTCTGCATAGCAATTTATGACTTTAAAACTGTGCTCTGACTTAGGGCACCTCTGTAAGGTGGAAAGAACATGTAGTCTTTCCACTTGACAGATAAGGAAACCAAAACCTGGTCTGACTTACTAGCCTGTGGGCAACAGAACTGGGCAAGAATCCGGATGCATTCCCTCACTGTCCTCTGTGCTTTCTACAAAATCACACTGGTACTTAGACAAAATCTTGCCTTGTCTTTTCTATTTAAAAAAAAAAAAAAAGGCTTCCTCTGCATTCGTAACCTTCCCAGGTTCTAACTTTCCTAAGGCTGCCCACTGCCTGGGGTTCCAGGGAACCAAATAGGGAACTGAAAAGACAGAATACAGATGTTACCTGAGCAGGATGTATTTCCATACTACTGGAAAGAACAGAGGACAGACCTCTGGTCCCTCGGCCACCCTGAGCTCAAGCCCCATCCAGAATACTCTTAGCCAGGGACAGTCCTGCTGGCCCTCAAGCCTGACTCCCACGCGTGTGCTCCTCCCACTAAGCCGTTCCCCCTTTCCAGATCCCTCCAAGACCAAATTTTAGTGACCTTCACAATGTTTTGGAGCTCAATTAGGTGGAAGAGGGGCTTCTTCTGCAGGACACTTCTTTTAATCTCATGAACAGATGGATCTCCCTACAAAGCCCTTTTCCCTAGAGAGACGTTATTTTTCTCTAGAAATCCTTCCAGGTAGTTTACTCCCGGAGGACCTGTGTTTTCCTGGCCTTCCAACTTCAGCAGAGCAGGGAGGTCCTGGTATGGAACCCGGGGCCAGTGACTATCCGACTCTAGGACATTTCACCTCACCAATACTTGGGCATCCTCCTAGCTAAGGTGGGAACAATCCTGGCGCCGTCGTTCTCCGGGTTACTGGGAGGACTGAACAAAGTAGCAAAATAAGGGCAAGGAACAGAGTTGGAGCTCAGGTGACGGTAGCTATCTATCTACGGCTATCAATCTCTCGCGCTCAGAGTTCGGATCCCAGCACTTTCAAGCAAGAGAAGGAAGAGGGCATCCTCCGCATTAGCCTAGGAGAATACTGGGAGGGTCTGCAGCCCCGCGCAGCCGGCTGCCAAAGCTGAGCTCGGCAAAAGCAAGGTACTTTTTTCTCTTTAGTCGATGTCTGCGACTTGGCTCAGAAGCCCGGGACACCGCGGCCTCGCCTCGCCCCGCCCCGAAGTCCCTGTCGCCCGTGGGCAGGACTCTCGCACTGGCCCCGGGGCGAGCCGCGGCCTCTCACCTTCGTCATGTCTGCAGCGGCTGGACCGGGTGCCCACGAACGCTTCACGCTCAGATGTCTGACGGCGACTCGCGCGGCGGCCGGAAGAGGCAGCAGGAACATCTTTTCGGCTCGGCCCCCCGTACCGCCCTCCACCGAGCACGTGGCGCCGGGAAGGCGGGCGCGCGCCTAGGGGTGGGGCAGGTGCCGGGGGCGTGGCGTGCGTACGCCAGGGGCGCGGCGGGAGGGCGTCAGTGGGCGGGGCTGTCCAGGGAGGCGGACCCGGGCGAGTACGCGTGCGCCCAAGGGGCGGGGCGGGCCGGGTCGACTGGGTGGTGCTGAGATAGAGGCGAGACGGTAGCGAGCGCTCGGGGCCACCCCGAGCACTGAGGCGAAGAGGCGGGGCTCTTGGGGAAGCGCGCAAGAGAGGGGCGGAGTCGCGGTCGAGCTGTACAGCGTGGGCGGGGAGGGGCGCGGGGCACCGAGGGGAAAGGTTACACGTAGCTTTAGAGCAGAGTTGAAATTGCGTAGTCACGGCCTTCCTACAGAGTTATTGTTATTACTTTGCGTTTTTTTGAACTTTCTTAAGTGCCATCTGATCCAAGGGTTCAGCATTGTGAGGCAGTTAGCCCAAATACTGTTTTTTGAAAAAAGAAGCTTTGCGAAAAGCGCTCAGTGTTTTAATATACATTTTTAAAAGAAGTCTTACATTTTTTATTGTATGAATAAAATATGGTTGAATGGAACTAGGAGAACATGACGAAGCACAAAGAGGGATACAAAAAATATCCTTACTGTTACACCAGTGTCTGAACCCAATTTTAGCTGGATCTTTTTACCTCTGGCGCAAGGTGGACGGGGTCCACGAACTAGAAGTGAGTTAAGTCCTGGCCTTACTGCCGGGAAGGAGAGAATGTGTATTTCACTGTACAAGGGCCGGACACAACAGAGATTTGACTGTGTATTTTTGAAAAGGTTGGACAAGTTGGGCATAGTAGGTCCTCTTTGACTTTGACTTCCTTCAGATAGTTAAAGAGAAGCTGCATCACAAACTCGGTAAACTTAGCAAAAACACCTATGTTCATTTAAAAGAGAAATTTTGTATTCACCTCATAGCTGTATTCTTGTTCCAATGAACTCAAGCTGCAGTTTCCACAGCCAGAGATTTGTTAAAACCTGCTCTTCAGCCTTCTGTGTGAGTGGAGAGGAGGGCTCTGTTAGCTTCAGAGGAGATGGTTGGTGCAGAGCTGTAAGTTAATTTGTATCTATCCCCTTTCAGCAAATTCTGTCCCCTTCATTTTGTTTGCTGTTCCTACCAGAGAGCATTTGTTTCCTGGCACAGCCTCACTTACTTTCCTCTTTGCTTGGTCCTTACCATACTGGTTGCATTTTCACGTGCCTGATAGAATGAGGGAGAACAAATGTCACAGGCCTCAAATAATTTTTGTCGTTACTGAACAGTATCATTGGCCACTTTGGGATGCAAGATTTAGTCACCCATCAAACCCTCAGTTCACAAGGTGTTTACTATGTTTTTCTCTTAGAAACCATGGGGTACAACAGAATGTAAAAGAGTCCCTAGCCTGAAGGACTTTATTGCCTAATAGAGGCAAGATATAGCATGACTGTAAAGAGATACAAATAGACACTGTTCCATACAGTTTATAAGCACATATACTTCCTTCTGTCCTTTTCTTTGCTTGACCAAGACTTTGGTTTGGTGCCATGACTTCCAGGAAACCTTTGCTGATGTTCCACACTTGGGTTATGTGCTCTCCCTTTGCTTCCAAAACAGCCTGTCTCAAAGTATTGATCACCTGTATTCTCCTTGTCTGTTTCCCCTAGGCGTCTTGGGAGCCATGGCTTTCATCTGTGAACTTCAAGTTCCTAGATGTAGAATTCAGACTGGGGTTGCCACACATATAAGGTGTTCATAAAATGTTTGAGTGAATGTGTAATCAAGATCTACAGCATGCAGCATTGTTTATTAAAGAACAGAACAAGTCCCATTTATGGCCTTCAAATAATAGATGCAAAAACAGAAAATGCTTGAAAGGAAACCAGTAGAATGAGAAGGATATAGATGACTGAGGAGGACATCAGGATATGAAGGAGTGTGTGGGAGGTCATTGGCTTGGCTTAGGGTGTAGGGATCAAGCTTGCCTAGAATAAAAGATTGTAAAAGAGAGTGATGCTGGATTAAAGAGGATCTTGAAAGGCTAGAAGAGTTTATTATTGATGTGGGAGTCAACATGGACTCAACAATGTAGTTTGTAGAAGCTGGGGGCAGGGAGAAGTTATGAACTAGTACAGTTGTTAGAGATTAGAGTCAAGAGTGGAGAAAGATCAAGCAGTGTAGAAATTGTGCTTTGTAGAAAAACTATGTACTGTCCAGTGAGATTTGAGAAGATTCCTGTGGATTATCTGATTAAGATTCTGCAAAGTTCTTTCACAGCTCTGTAAATTGTTATGCATTGCAATATGAGCCTTCTCTGTAGATACGGAGATTATGTCCTGTCTAGTAGAAGTTGTGGGGTGGGAGCGGGGAAGGCAGGGTTGGGGGGAGGGGTGGTGTGGAAACCAGTCTTGTCTCCATTTGCACATTCATTTCAATATTCCTGATCCGTAAATGTGTCTGTCCTCAGAATTTTCACTTGAACCAGTTACATCAATTGTTTCCTCCATGAATTCAAGAGAATCTTTAACATGTATTCATTTTTATATCTGTATAAGTCAGGATTTCAACATTTTTTGAAAGTTGTCTTTTAACAGCAGGTAAATTGGCCAGAGGCATGAATTTTTGATAGAACTTGCCAGAGAACTCCATTTGGGAAATGGACCACAGAATCAGCTAGATACAGCTTGTGAAAGTGGCAGAATATATGGGGCCCTCACACTTCCCACTTACTTAGGAAGAAAGAGGCTGTGAAAGTGATGGGGAGTTTAATTATAAATGCTGATTCTCAAGTAACAATGGGACACTGGAGAAGAAGGTAGATGGAAGAACGCCCAGTGGGATCTTGAGATGACAATGCAGACTCCCAGAGCTGAACAGCAGGAGTCTGGAGGTTTCCCTAAAGGAGCCCTCACAGAGGGAAACAAGCAAAGGGAAAGGACAGAGCCTGTGGAAGATACCATCCGTCAGGATATGCAAGAACCCTAGACAGAGGAAAACATAGGAAGTGTTGAGGGAAAGGCAAGAAGAGATTCATCATATCAACATTCATGAGTAATAGTTATTCAGCACCTCCCCTTCCAGAGGAGTCTGAAATACTGAAAGCAGGAAACATGCCTGAGGACCACTGATACCCATGCTTCAGCAAAGCAAAGGAGCACATGCTGAGCCTGAGACAGAAAAATATTTCCACATATGGTAATAAGTTCAGCACAGACCCATGTGGAATCTTTGTCTCTAGATAGGAAAGTGTTCTAAGTGCAAGGCCCATTCCTAGGTGGTGAAGCTTGGAAAAACTGCACGTCCAAGATTGCGTTTTGCAACATTTAGTGCAGAGTTTTCATCCTCAGGGTCATCTGCTGCTGAAATGTCAGCTCTCACCTCTCCCTTCCAGTTAAGAGGAAGGGTAAAGAAAGGGCAAACCACCCCATTCCAGCTGAGTCATTCCGTTTAAAGAATGCTTGGGAAGCTCCACTCTGACAAGTTTTGCTTAATTCCTATGGCCATGCCTATCCATAAGAAGGGCTGCTACCTAGGATAAGATCTAAGTTCTAAAACTAACAAAGGAAGGGAGCCTGGACATTGTTTACATAATGTCTGCCCACATAGTAATTGCTGTCCCTCAGATCCCAGTTCAGAGTTTCATTACTCCAGAAGACATTCGTTTTTTTTTTTTTTTTTTTTGGCAATGAGGTGTATAGGATCTTAGTTCCCTAACCAGGAATGGAAGCCATGCCCCCTGCAGTGGAAGCATGAAGTCCTAACCACTGTACCATCAGCCAAGTCCCAAAAGACAGTCTTTCTTGATGCCTCTACTTAGATCAGGTTCCCTTAGTCTATGCTCTTTAACACTGTAGAGAAGATAAATTTTTTTCCTCTATTTTTTTAGGATCTATGTTCTGCTGTTCGGTCATTAAATCGTGTCCAACTCTTTGGGACCCCATGGACTGTGGCACACCAGTCTCCATGGGGTTCTTCTGGCAAAAATACTGGAGTGGGTTGTCATTTCCTTGTTTAGAGGAGCTTCTTAGGCCAGGGCTTGAATGTGCATACCCTGCAAGGCAGGCGGATTCTTTACCACTATGCCGCAAGGGAAACCCATAGGGTCTCTGGCTAGACCTAAAACAAGCTGACATGACTAACAGGAGGAAAGCATACAGATTTTATTTTGTCATTATTTACATGTGATGGAGCCTTCGCAAGAAAAATGAAGACCCAAAGAAGTAGTTAGGGCTGAGAGCTTATATACTTGTTGAAATCAATGCAATTGCATTGTCTGTCCTTCAGTGGCCTGACTGCTAGTTTTTTGGAAGGAAGTCATAAGGAGAAATGTCTTGACAAATACAATTCAATTCACAAATTTTGATTTCGTTTATTTTTATTTGGTGCCTCCTTCCCCCAGGTGGACTTGTGACCCCCAAATCTGGAGCATCTCTGACTCAACCCATTTAAAGAGAAAATCCAGTTTTCTTTCTTTTTTTTTTTTTTTTTTTAACTTTTTATCTTGTATTTGGGTATAGTCGATTAACAATGTTGTGATAATTTCAGGTAAATAGTGAAGGGACTCAGCTATACATATACATGGACCCATTCTCCCCTAAACCCTGTTCCCATCCAGGCTGCCACATAACATTGAGCAAAGTTCCATGTGCTGTAGAGTAGGTCCTTGTTGATTATCCATTTTAAATATAGCAGGGTATATATGTCCATCCCAAACACCCCCAGCAATCGTAATGTAGTTCTCAAAGTCTGTATTTTTTGGTTTTACAAGTGAGTTTATTTGTATCATTTCCTTTTAGATTCCACATATAAGGGATGCCATATAATTATTTCTCCCCCTCTGTCTGACTTATTTCACTCAATATGACACTCTCTAGGTCTATCCATGTTGCTACAAATGGCATTATTTCATTCTTTTTAATGGTTGAGTAATATTCCATTGTATATATTTACCACCACATCTTCTTTAGCCATTCCTCTGTCCATGGAGATTTAGGTTGCTCCATGTATTGGCTGTTGTAAACAGTGCTGCAGTGAACATTAGTGTGCACATATCCTTTCGGATCATGTTTTTCTCCGTATATATGCCCAGGAGTGGGGAAAATCCAGTTTTCTGCTCAGTTGGAGAAGATGCTTCTATGTGGAGAAGGATGAATATAATATGTAAAGATCTATTGAGATATTATTTAAGACTTCAGATTATATTCTCTTCGTTTCTGTGTAATGTGGTCTTATGATTGCTCTGTCAATTTAGAATTAAGAGGATGGTTCTAGATGTAATTGTATCACAGAGTGAATAATTTATTACTCCTCAGGCCACATATGCAATCTTGAGAAAATCCAGTGCTTATGAGACAGGTGTAGGAAAAGAGACCAAGAAAGAGTAGCCTGAGAGGAAGGAGATAAAGATACTGATTAGATGATGAGAGTGGTCAGCAGATCAAATGCTGCTAAAAGGTCACTCAGTAAGAATAAGGGCTGAGAAGAGCCCAGTGGATCATGAAAAGTGGAGGTGATGATTTACCCTGGCCAGAGCAGTTTCAAAATTCTTCCATCCTCAGCAGATCCTGTGAAAGATCATATCAGACTGTTCAAAACTCACCAAGGTCTTCATGATCTCTTACCTTACAGACTTCAGTGTTGGACAAGTGGTTGGTCTCTCCACTTCCAGCCAGTTTTCTCTGGGCCTCATCTCCTTCAACTTTCTCTACTCTATCAGACTTGCCTCCTTGCTCTCTTGAAAAATCCAGGATGGCTCTTGCTGTTCAGGATATGCCTTTGCATTAGTTGTTTGCTTTTCCAGGAATGATGCTCCCAGATTCTTCCAAACTCACTCCCTTGCTTCCTTCAGGTCTTTGCTCAAATGTTGCCTTTTTTGAGGCGTTACTCAACACTCTATCACTATCCCTCTTCCCAACTTTGTTTTTCTTCATAACATTTATCATTATTGAATGCACTGTTTTACTCACTTTATTTAGTGTCTGTCTCCCCCACCTTCCCTCAAACATAAGCTAGATGAGGGAAGAGATTTTGTTCATTCACATGTCCCAAGAACTTAGAACGGTACATACAACATAATACACACTTAACAAACATTTGATGAATAAATTAGTGAATCGAGTAATGGTGCATAGAAAGGTAGATATGGAGAATACAAGTCAAAGAAAATATCTTCAATAAATTTGGCTGTAAAAAAGTGGAGAAAAAGATAGTGTACTTGAAGAGGAACATGGGGTTTAGGGAAGTTCATATGTTTTTTGTTTACACTGATTTTTCTATTTTGAAAAAATACTGATTCATGGAAGATTGGAAGGAAAGTACAGAGAGGTTCCATTTACTCCTTCACCCAGCTTCGCCAGTGGTTTTACTTCTCCAGCTAGCTAACTATAGTACAATATCAAAACAAGGGAGATGACCTTGGCATATTGTGCATATAAGTCTATGCTACTTTATCACTTGCATATTTGTGTAACCACTACTGCACTCAAGATACAAAACTTTCAGAACCACAAAGATTTCCCTCATGCCACCCCTCCCACATCCCTAGCTCTTGACAAGCATGACTTTGTTCTCTATCTGTGAAATTTTGTCATTTCTGGAACATTATATAAATGAAATCATATAGCATTAATACTTGACTTTTTAAGATTGTTTTCTTTCACTTATCCTATTCTATTGAGATTCATCCACGGTTTGATTCCCAATAGTTCATTCCTTTTTGTTACTGAATAGTACTCCATGGTATGGATGTACCATGGTAGTTTTTAGCCATTCACCTGTTGAAGGATATTTTCATTGTTTCCAGTTTTTGTCTGTTCCAAATAAAATGGCTATGAATGTTTGTGTATGGGTTTTTATGTGAACATAAAGGTTCATTTCTTTGGAATAAATGCTCAGGAGTATGATTGCTGAGTTATATGACACATTATATGATACATGAAATTAAAAGATGCTTTCTCCTTGAAAGAAAAGCTGTGACAAACCTAGACAGTCTATTAAAAAGCAGAGACATCACTTTGTTAACAAAGGTCCAAATAGTCAAAGCTATGGTTTTTCTAGCAGTCATGTATGGGTGTGAGAGTTGGACCATAAAGAAGGCTGAGTGCCAAAGAGTTGATGCTTTTGAATTGTTGCGCTGGAGAAGACTATCAGGAGCCCTGTGGACTGCAAGGAGATCAAACCAGTCAATCCGAAAGGAAATCAACCCTGAATATTCATTGGAAGGACTAATGCTGAAGCTGAAGCTCCAATACTTTGGCCACCTGAAGGGATGAGCCAACTCATTGGAAAAGACCCTGATGCTGGGAAAGATTGAGGGCAGGAGGAAAAGAGGGATGAAATGGTTGGATGGCATTATTGACTCAATGGACATGAGTCTGAGCAAACTATGGGAGATAGTGAGGGACAGGATGCCTGATGTGCTGCAGTCCATGGAGTCACAAAGAGTCAGATGTGACTTAGTGATTTACAACAACAATGATACATGTGTATTTTGTTTTTTAAGAAATGTCAAACTATTTTCCAGAGAAGCTGTACTGTTTTAAATTCCTCATGGTCTTTTTTTAAAGGGTGGGGCAATGTAAAGTCTGTTTAGGTTTTCTTGGGGAGAAACCAGCCATCAGGAAGGGAAAGGATGCAGAGGACAGAGCCAAGTCCAGAGGAAGCAAGTGAAAATGGAGCAAGGTAAAGAGATGCTCCTTCCACTGGAGGGTGTGTCCTAGTTACCTGAAGAAGGTGTGAGTTTGGATGCAGCTGGCTTTATGGGTTTGATGGCTGGAACTTAATGATTTCTCTTCTCTTGACTAAACAGTGAATGAAGGCGGGGCTGAGAGTGAAGTGCTTTGACATCAAAGGGCTTTGTGGTCACATAAGTTTGGGAAATGCTTATTAATGTGTCACACCCTAGTTATTAGCACATCAAAAATTTAGAAAAATTCTAGGGTAGAAAAGAGACCAGAGACACTCTGTGGCATGAATATATGAATTTATGTGGTAAAGGATTGATTTTCTTTCTACATATATTTCTAACTCTCCTCTCATTTTGCCCACCCTGACCCCCAAAGAACAACTTTCTCTTCACACCAATTTGGAAAAGTCTGGAATAGAATACAGCTACAATGGGACATTGCAATACATGGAGTTTCACCCTCTCCACTAGATCAGAATATCATGACCAGAGTTTTAGTAAAGTCTTCTAATGTGTAAACAGTATTCCAGTATAATTTAGTTTATGCATTAATTATGCCAATCTGATATTTTAAAATGAGTTAACATTCTTAGATGAACACTTAATTTATTATAAAAGTAGAACTGTGAAACAATTGAGACAGTACAGTCTTTTTAATAAACAAAGTCCTTTGATTTTAATACACTGGATATCTGTATGGGAAAAAGTGAGTTTTGACATATACCTTATGTCAAACACAAAAATCATTTCTAAGTAAATTTGAAAGGTAAAACAATAGAACTTGTAGGAGATAACATAGGAGACTATTTCATGAATTTGATGGTAGGCAAAGATTTCTTAGAGTACAAAGAGCTCTAACAATAAAGGAAATGGTTGATGAATTCAATTACAGTAAAATTAAGAAATCTTGGTCAACAAAAGGACATTAAGAGAATGAAAAGGCAAACCATGGTATAGTAAAAGGCATTTCCTATCCACGTAATCAGCAAAGGATTTGTATCTAGAATAAATACTGTTTTACAAACCAGTTGTAGACAGTGCAAAATGAAAACGACTCTAGAACCAGACTGCCTGTAACTACTTCCTGATGTGACTTCAGACATGTCATTCAATGCTTTTCTGCCTTCCATTTCCTCACTAAATGGGAGTAAGAGTATACCCAACTACAGTTGTTTTGAGAGTTTAATTAATCAATATAGCTAAAACACTTTGAGAAAAGTTTTGCACATTGAAAGAGCCCAACTGAAGTTAGCAATTATCATGCGTCCCTTTGTGTTTTCAAATAAAGGTGAAAGCTTGATGCAGAGAACTTAGAATTTAGTGTGATTTCATTATTAAAGTGAGTGTCATTGATGTACCTGGCGTGCTGAGCCATCACATTTCTTATTACACAGCAGCAGTGTGCATTTGCATGTGCACACAAGTGAGGTGTAATGCCATTAAGTGTCCCCCAGCCCTTCCATAGTAACTGGAAGGCATTCTGGCTAACCACCAAGCACCTGCAATGAACTTGGTTGTGTTCTCCTTCACCTAATAATTGTTACAGCTTTATAATATCCTCAAATAAAATCACAGCATCAACTGCATAATTGTGTGACTCACTGCTTCTACCAGTATTACATCTGGACAGTTTTCTTACATATTCATACGTAATTACTAGAGAATATAAAATCTCTTACATTTCAGGCCTAACCTTACCTTGTTTATAGTTTACGTTTGTATGGATGTTTCTCTGTCTAAAATAAAATACTTCCCTCAATTTTATCATTTCCAAATGGGTGGTACCGTGAGTCACTGTTCTCCTCTCTGGGCGGTAGGGACTCAATTTCAAGACATCTCCTGCCAGAGAAACATCTTTGTTGGCTCTGGTTTCCTAGGCAGTTTTCTCTAAGTTGTGCTCTAGCTCACCTGGGTTTCATTGGCATCAGAAGCACTTATAAAGCCAGCATATCTCTGGAACTGTTGTAATTAACCCATCATCACTCCTTGGAAGGTGGTCTTGATACTGACCAGGGTTCTTGGCCTTCCCCAATCAATAGAATGCCATGGACAGAGGAGCCTGGCGGGCTACAGTCCATGGGGTCACACAGAGTCAGATACGACTGAGTAACACTTTCATTTCAATAAAAGAAATTGACTAGAGGCCAGAAAATAAATTCAGTCAAGGCTTCATGGGGGGCACTGCTGCCCCCAGGAGGGAGCAAAAAGAAGGAACAAGGGACATGCCCATTCCCTGGGGGCCAGGGTGGGGTGAGCTTGTTCTTTATATGGGGTGAGGGTAGGGGTATGTCCCGGAGGGATGGCTTAAGTGGTTTTCTACCCCTTAGATGGTGTTGTGTGCAGGGAGTATGTACAGTACCCTGCTTTTGCTCTTGGCTCTTCAGAAGTGGTGGTTGGGTATTTTGGTCATTTGTATCTTTCTGTCCGTAATTTGCCCCAACTGTTTAGGGATGCAATTATTTTAGTTCTTATGGTTTCTTTGTATTTTGTTGCTGGAAGAGAGATTTGTCCAGGTGCAAGCATTGCAGCAAAGGGTCCCAGGCCCTAGCCTGTCTCAGTCTGTGTATGAGTATGAAGTGATCATTAACAACCAGGCCCACCATTCTCAAAGTGTGATTGTGGTTCATGTTTGGAAAATTTACCTAGGGTACTTGTTAAAAACATAGATTTCCAAGTCCCATACCCTCAGAATCAGCCTCTGGAAATATCAGTCAAAAGTTTACGTTTTTAAAAGAAAAGCTTTCTAAGTGAGTCTAAAATTTGAGAACTATCAAAATATATTTCACTGAATCCCATAGAATCTGGTTCTAAAATTAGAAAATTAACACCCAACAGCTTGAGTAGGATACTCAAGCAAAATACAAGTTATGAAAATGGAGGCCAGTTGAATCCAGGTAAGGATTAAATTCAAGGAAGAAAGGATATGTGAAGAGGGTGGAGGAGCGTCCAGAACACTGTGAGCCCTGCACTTGTAGTCATGATTTTCTTAGAGCTGAGTGAGCTTTTTACCTTTTCTTCTGAGAAGTGAATTACTCAAAAAATAGATTTATTTCATTGTTATCAATTCAAACAAACAATAAAAATATAACTGTTTCTGTATGTCAAGCACTATTTAAGATCTGGGTACTCTTCTTATCTTTTGGCAATGTTTGGTAAATCTATAGATTCAGGTAATTCTGTGCTTGCATCCTAAGCCCCAGGCTGAAGGTCCTTCTAAGCTTGTTAGTTCACAAGTCTGTCTTGGTCATGGGCTTCCCTGATACCTCAGTTGGTAAAGAATCCGCTTCCAATGAGGGAGACTTGGGTTCGATCCCTGGTTTGGGAAGATCCCCTGGAGAAGGGAAAGGCTACCCACTCCAGTATTCTGGCCTGAGAAATTCCATGGACTGTATAGTCCACGGGGTCGCAAACAGTCGGACACAACTGAGCGACTTTCACTTCACTTCCATCCTGGTAGTGCTTTTGGCCATTCACTCACCACTCACTCATCTAACTATGGGTTAGGTGTTCTAGAAGACCTAGCTTCAAATACATAGAATTGCCAGGGCTGGGGAGATAAATGTAAAATGCAGTGTGATCCAATGGTTCTTGGCTGAGACCCAAAATTCTGCATTTCTAACACGTTCTTAGTGATGCTGATGATGCTGGTCTGTGGATAACATTGATAACAGCACTGCTTCTTTAAGAAGCCCTGATTTCTTTCTGGCCTCCAGAAAGAGTTTTCTAGACTCTCTGGTCCCTGGATATATCTGATGTGTACTACTGCTAGAGGCAGGTGAAGATTCCATACTGGCAATGCAGTACTGGACTTTGTTCTCAGAAGTTCCTGACATGAATGCTGTGTTGGCTGCTTGTGAATGATGAAGATCCTCTCCCTTTCATACTTAATCCAGGTCTCAACTATGAATCTCTTCAACCAGATAGTTCTTTCTCTGGGAGAATACACTTGGAATTCTGGCCTGTCTGCCCCCATACATCTCCTGAACTGTTAATAACACACATGACTACCTTTAAACATCTTTTGAATCTTCAATGGCTCAGTGGTGTCTGAATCCCATAGTAGTTGCTTTTCTTTATTTTCCATTTTTTAAAAAAAATTAAAGTATAATTGACTGACAATGTCATACTGGGCCTTCTCTTTCCTCAGTGAGTCTGGCTAAAGGTTTATCAGTTTTGGCAATCTTTTCAAAGAACCAATTCTTAGATTCATTGCTCCTTTTAAAAAATGTTTTTAAAATTTCAATTTTATCTTCTTGGAGAATAATATTCCTTTGTAATATAAGTGACAGTCCTGAGAAATGCTGTGAGGTGTATTTTTTTTTGCTTGTTTTTATTGTGAGGGACTTTAGTGAATAAGAACTCTCATTTCTTTTTTCAACAGTCTGTTGATCTTTATATACTTCCAGAGACAAATTGTTCTCAACAGTTGAGTAGTTTCAAATAAACTTTTTTCTCTAATAAAATATCATAGACCTAAGTGTGTTGTTAAAGTTGTCTTTGTGTCAACTGTATACCTTTCACAATTTTTCCAATTGCAAAATAATTTTTTTGAAAAGCAGTTTAATTCCAATTTGCTTTCCACAATTTGTATTAATTAAAATTCTTTACCATTTAGACACTCTATGTTTTCTGTGGGCTTCACAAGTTGATTCTAAACTATCAGCTAGGGAATTGAAGACAAACATGCACATGTGTGCAGACACATACACACACACACACACACATACACACACACACACACACATACACACCAGAAATCCATCTTCCTCTTCTTTTCTTTCTTCATCAATAGATTCTGATTTGGTAATTTTGACTATCAGCCAGCTTTGGAAACTATTGAGATGGTTTCTTGTTCATCTATATACCTAACTTGTCTGTCCATTATCCTCTTTTCCTTACTCTAAAAAAGACTTAAGGTACTGTCTTAATTAAATATAGTCACTTAGGAAAGTAACCATTTAATAAAATAGATTAAAAAGACCAATAATGTAAGTTAATCTTTATTTTCTTTCTCATGGTTTTGTCTTCCAAATTTTCTTGCCATGTATTAGTATAATTATAACTTTTAAAAAGACTGAATTTTTATGGATTAAAAAATTTGATGGAGTTACTTATGAGGGTTGCCCTGCTTATGTACTATTTCATACTTAGTGAGTTATCAGTTAATCAAGTATTTTTATCTTCAGGACTGTCTGTTCCCCCGGAGGACTAGAAAGGAAAACTTTCATACCTATTACTTTACAGATTCCTGGTAAGATGGAAGACCTCTGAAATTCTCTCAGTTTCTGTTCTTTGGGATCCTGCAACAGCCTCTGGAAGAATGATGAATATTATCTTTATAGCCAACAATGTTATATAAAACATAAAAAGGGCTTTCCTTCTTTGATTGGAATTTGAAATTGTAATCTAGTATGTTAGAATCTGTGTTAGAAGAATCATTTAGGGCTCCCTGCCCAATCAGCAGTAACACCCCAAGTATGCTAGTCACTCAGTAGTGTCCAACTCTTTGCAACCCCAGGGACTGTAGCCCCCCATGCTCCCCTGTCCATGGAATTCTCCAGGCAAGAATATTAGAATGTGTAGCCATTTCCCCCTTCAGGGGATCTTCCTCAGGGGATCTTCCCGACACAGGGATCGAACCCAGGTCTCCTGCATTGCAGGCAGATTCTTGACTGTCTGAGGCACCTGGGAAGCCCAAGGGTACAGTTTATTTATTGTAGTGGATTGCTTCCCTCTAATGGTGAAAAATAGTCATATCACTTCATTTTTAGTGTTTAGGTTTTTAGTCTCAAATAGTTTACAAATTACTTCACCCCATGGATTGCTTTGATTATGATTATTACAGTCTATGCTTTTGTGATAATATCACATGATATTGATGCCAAAACCATTAGATCATGGTTTTAACAATCAAAGCAATAACAGCTAAGAAGTCATAGCTCCTTACTTCTCTGATTTCTTTCTGACTCATTAAATGTTTCAAATGAAACAACTTATTTCTGATTTATTATACTTCTACTATTAAAATCTTGCAGAAATGCATGTAATTGTCACATCAGCCCTTTTCACTAGATAGCATTATATATCAGTATAATTAAGTTTTTAGAAACACAAATTGCCTTCATGTGGTGATAGCCTTTGGTGACAAACAGAACAAAACAAAATAAGGATTTGGACAGTTTACCACCAGATCCAGGATTTGATAAATAGTCCATGTCTACAAAACACTGTCATTTTGAGGCAAATTGTGCTTTGGAAACTCAGTAAACTTTACTAAGCAAACCAGTGAAGTTTCTAAATCATCCTTTGATGTTCCTTTCATTTGAACTCTCAACAACTCTCTGAGGTAGATGGGAAAGCATTATTATTCCTTCTTTTCTTTATTTTTTTTTCTTTAAAGTTTGAAGAAACAGGCTCAGAGACCACACAAGATATCAGAATCAGAAATGGGACAAGAATCATGGTTCCCACTCCGTAGAATGTTTCAGACTCAACATTCATTGTTCAACTGTGCATTTTCCACTCATGGGCTCTCAGATGTAACTCAGCCTGAATGGCTCCTTCTTCAGGATCTCTGTCACATTTGAGTGCCATGCCCACTAAAGGGGACAACAGAGGATGAGACGGTTGGATGGCATCACCGACGTGATGGACATGAGTTTGCATAGGTTCCGAGAGTTGGTGATGGACAGGGAAGCATGGCATTCTGCAGCCCATGGGGTCGCAAAGAGTTGGACACAACTGAGCAACTGAACTGAACTGTCCCCACTAATCTCATCAAACCAGAAATCTAGCATGCCTTCTTGCCTTCTTCCTTCTCTGTCCCCACTTGTCATCAACAATTCTCGCTGAGTTTCCTGACCATTGTCCACATCTTGTTACCCGTTGGTATTACTGTCCTAGAGATGTCATAGCGAAGTTCCACAGACTGCTTGGCTTAGAAACCAGAAATCTATTTCTCACAGTTCTAGAGGCTAGAAGTCTGAAATCAATGTGTCAGCCAGGTTAGTTTCTTCTCCTTGGCTTATGGACCACTATCTTCTTTCTATTTCTCATTCCCTGTGTGTGTTTGTGTCCTAATCTCTTCTTCTTTTAAGGACACCAGGTATACTGGATTAATGCATGCATGTGTGCTAAGTAAGTCACTTCAGCCATGTCAGACTCTTTGTGATTCTATGGACTTCAGCCTGCCAGGTTCCTCTGGCCATGGGATTCTCCAGGCAAGAATACTAGAGTGCCAGGCCTTCCTCCAGGGGATCTTCCCAACCCAGGGATCAAACCCTTGTCTCCTGCATTGCGGGCATCTGGGAAGCCCACTGAAGAATAGGGGCCACACTAATGACCTCATTTTAACTTAATTACTTCCTTAAATACTTGTTTCCATGTGCAGTCACATTCTGAGATCCTGAGGGTCAGGACTTCAACCTAAGACATTTGGGAGGGGGGCTCAATTCAGCCCCTAACAACCCTGTTACTGTTCTGAACTGGCTAAGGTATGCCTCCCTTCAGCCCAACACTGTACAACACATTCCCACCTGGATGCTCTGCTCCGATTCACTGTTCACAGAGATCAATCCAATATACAAGTCTGATTGTGTAATTTCCTTTGTTTCTAATCCTTCACCCGAGCCCCTATTCTTTTACAAGAAAAGGGAAGACCTGGCCCTGTGTTTCTCACCTGCCTCTTCTCTCCATGCCTCTTGTCTGGCGCTCAGCCTCCACTGATGTGAAAATGCTTCATGATTAGAACATGTTGCCTCATGCCTCAATGCCTTGGCTTATATTTATGCCCTCACACAAGACCTTTTTCTTCATCTGCCTGCCTCTTCCTCATTCTTCAAATGTACAGGAAATGGGAGCCCCTCCTGGTTCCTGCCAGCTGATCAAAGCTCTGGCCCTCTGAGTGACCTGCAGGGATGAGCATATCTTGGTGCTTTATGAGTGACTGAGTAGGGGAAGATCCCTATCATTCACTGTGGAAATGATGATCCGGATCTGACACCTGAATCTCCCCTCTCCAAGGAGCTCTCCCTGGCACAGCGGCCCCGGACCAGGTGGCTTGTGTGAACCCCTGGGCAAGTGAAGCTTCTTCATGGTTTTACACAGACACCCCAGGTTCTTCCCATTTACAGTTGGTTACATATGTATTTCTGTTTTATATACATTTTAACTTAGACTCATACCTGTGAGGTTGGTACTCTTTTGTGGAGATATCAATTTATATTACCAGGGGATGTAGCTCAGTGGTAGAGCGCATGCTTCGCATGTATGAGGCCCCGGGTTCGATCCCCGGCATCTCCATGTGGTTCTGTTTGGGCTTCCTTGGTGGCTCAGACGGTAGGAGACCTGGGTCTCCTAATTTATATTTCCTTTTCCCCAACGCTTTCTCTTTGCCTGTTCCAGCTGATCTCAGGCTCCACATCTCGGGGCTTCAGTGGGGAAGGGACAACTTGGAACACCAGAGGGCTATCATGGTGGCTTTACTGTCTGGTAATTTTCCGGGCTGTGTAAATCACGCCTAATATGCCTGATCAATCAGAGAAATGGCTCTGCCTTCACATTTTAACCAACTCTTACCTTATTGTAGCAGCTCATTTAACCCCATCTAACCTTTTTAAAATAATACCATGTAAGCACTCCCATGCCAGCAACTTTATTGGAAATGTTACCCCCCATTCTGGCATGTGATTGCTAGTAATGATTTTATTTACAAACCCCACAGTTGCCTGTGTGAAGCTGTGTCAGGAACCAACTTTGCCCATCCCCCAGCCTATTATAATCAAATGGAATATTTGTGTTTCATGTTCCTGGTGTGTAAACTGCCCAGACAATGTCCTATTCATCTTTGTATCCTCAGGACCCAGTGCTGGACACAGAGTAATGTGCTCTGTGCTCCCCAAACATCTACTGCAAATAAAGTTAAAATAACCAGCTCTATAGGACAACAGGAGAGGAGTGTCCAAGTAAATAGTTGGAAAGAGTTTTAGGGAGAAGCCTCTGGTAAAAGAGGTGTGGACTGGAGATGAAGGTCAGATCGAACAAGATTAGCCAGGGGTTGATCTCACTGAAACTAGGTAATGGGACTGCATTATAGTTGTCTCTCTCTGCTTTTGAATATATTTGAAATTTTCCCTAAAAAAAAATACCCACCAAAAAAAGACCCATTTGTTTATAAATAAGCACAAGAAAGACAGCATTTTTCTTTTTCTTTTTTGGGTTTGTCATATGGCCCTTAGTTGAGGAACAAGGCAGTGACTACCATCTCTCCTGCGAGAAGCCCAGATGAAGACATCACTGGTGTGGCTAGTCAGCCCTTGAGGTGGTGTCATTGTTTCCTGAGAATAAAACGTTCATTTGGTTCTAGGAGGGAAGGGTTGAGTAATAAAGTGTTGTTATTGGCTCAGCTTTTGTAAGCAGCTTCATTTTTAATGATGGTGTGAGTGGAGGATTATAGGAACTGGTGGGATTGTCTGAAGTGTCAGGAATGGAATTTACCACTGTAGGGGGATGCCATGAGATTCAACACTGGTATATTCATTAGAAGTTACAAAGAAGACAGTGACATAGAAATAAAAGAATGGATTTGGTATTTTATGTGAAGGAGGAATGAAAATCAGTAAATGATGTATACTGCTTGGGACATGCAGATGGCATCCAAAAATTACAAGGTTAGACATTGTGCTACAACATCGATGAACTTGAAAGTATTGGGATAAGTGAAAGAAATCAGTCACAAAACCCACAAATAGTATAGTTCCATTTATATGAAATGTGCAGAATAGGCAAATTCATAAGACAGAAAGTAGATTAATAGTTGCCTAGGGTTAGGCTGGGAAGAGACTGCTAACAGGTAGGAGGTTTCCTTTCAGGGTAATGAACGTGTTCTAAAATTGTGGTGATATTTGCACAATTCTGTAAATTTACTAAAAACCATTGAGTCATACACTTTAAATTACTGAAGTTTATAGTATGTAAATAATTCTCAATAAAGCTAGGAAAAAATGTTGGGGTTTGGGGATAAAAGAATTTTAAAAAATTGTCTTATTGTGTCATCATGTACTTGCATTATCTTTTCCAGAGACAATACACAATGTATTGTGACTAAAAGTTAAAATCTAGCAAGGCTAAATCACATTCACAAATGATAACACATTTTTACTAAAAGAAAATCCCAGAGAATGTGTTTCTGATACTCCCAGATTGAACACTCTTGAAATTAAGTGCAATCAGTTTTTCATTAAGCACTTGACAGTTAAGCACCTAATGGTGTGGGGTGTGTCTGGGTTTCTAGCAAATGCTTCTTGGTTTGCTGCCACCTTCTTTTTCCTCTGTGGCTTCCTCAGGGAAGAGGTTGACAAGTAAAGTTCTCAAGTTAGCCAGTCCTCCAGGATGGGGGATCAGTCCTTCATCCCAAACAGGCATTGTCATTCTCCCCAAATCACCACGACAGCCCAGTCATTATTGTGATTGCTGTTCTGTTGTAGTTTAGATGATAGAATGGTATTAATCTCTTGATTTGATCATTGATTTATAGTTATACAAGAGAAAGCCTTGTGGCCCAGTTGGTAAAGAATCTGCCTGCAATTCAGAAGACACGGGTTTGATCCCTGGTTCAGGAAGATCCCCTGGGAATGGCAGGGGATGGCAGCCCACCCCAGTATTCTTGCCTGGAAAATCTCATGGACAGAGGAACCTGGCAGGCTATATACAGTCCATGGGGTTACAAGGGTCAGATACAACTTAGTCAGACACAACCAGCAAGAAAATGCCTTACCATTTTTTTTAAAGGAAATACACATTAAAGAGGTAAAGAGGTAAGATGTCTGCAACACACTCTCAGTTGATTCAGCAAAAACTTCTGCTCGCACACAATGGACACACATGTCTCTAAGGAGTATGGTACTCCTCCCTGGCTGTACCCCTTGTGATAAAAGGTGCTGATTGAATTACCGGGAATCAGCTGATTTATGGGGACTGATTTAACAATAGGAGTCACATTCCTCAAGGTACTGATTGAATCAGCACCAGTACCTCCCCTGCAACAGGGACAGTGAGTACGTATGCAACTGTATATAGAATATGGGTACACAAAGTTCCTGTGTACATAATAACAATTGTATATGTAATATGTGCCCACAGAGGTACTTTGGGTATTCAGTCATACATACAACAGTGTATATATAGTGTCCATAAAGAACCTTTGGGTATGCAATGTGTATACACAACTGTGGACACATAGTAGTCTGTTTCCACAGAGCAACTTTCTACACACAGTGCATATATACAACTAAGTACTGCAGGTGGGTGCCCAGGCCTCCCCTTGGGCCTTCTCCCAAGTCTCTGTCTCTTCTTCTAAGGATGCTAATCAGATTTGGGCCTGTTCTAATGACCTCATCTTAATTTCATTACATCTGCAATTGACTATTTACAAATAAGTTCATATTCACAGGTACCGGGGAGGAGGACTTCAATCTATCTTTTCAAATTAATTAATTACTTGGTCCTGCTGCATGGCTTGTAGATCTTAGCTCCCACACCAAGGACTGAAGCTGCATCCTCAACAGTAACAGTGCAGAGTCCTAACCACTGGACTGACAGGGAATTCCCAATATATCTTTTTAGAGGGCATGATTCAGCCATAATATCACTCACAGCAGGGAAAAGGAGATAAAGCCTTAAGCCAGTTCAGGATAGGGAGTTAGAACCGAACGTCTTTCAAAACCTGGAAACCCAAGGGGTGCAGGGATCTTGGGCATTCTGGCAACTCTGCTGCCTGGAACAGTCTTAGCCCAGAATATACATGTGCTCATTTGTTTAACTGGATAGAGAAATAAATGGACACAGAGTGAAAAGAGAAGAGAGAGGAACAGATTGAGATAAGGTTGGAGAGATTAAAGACATTCACTCCCTAGGTCTTCAGAGGCCACACCCAACTCTCCTGTCTCAAAAGGGGGTGGCGGGACAGTTTTCATATTTAAATTCCCTCCTTGACCCCAAAACCTCTTAAATATGTGACTTTGACCCCTAAAAGTGAGGGAGAGTTTGAATGGGTCTCCCAGAACTCAATAGGTCATCTTTTGCCCATAAGCCATCTTTGAGCTTTGTTTTCATTGCTTTTTAAATACATGCAGGATGAGGTATTCCTTTCGCTCCAGCACTCCCAGTTCAGCATGCTCTAGTTTACACCAGGATGCTGTTAGTAAGTTTTAAAATTTTATTTATCTTTTGTAATCAAATCATAGTCTGCTCACAAGATTTGTAGCAAGGACATAAGCTGGTCACAATACTGGGCACTGTGGCAGGAACAAAGAGAAAACGTGCATATGGCATCTGCCCAGTGGATCCCAGGTAGGGAGGTAAGTATACTGCAAGGAGTGTGAGTGCCCTGCGGGCAATGGTCAGTTAGTCTTGCTACTCAGTGCGGTCCCTACCCCCTCACCCCTCCACCCCGCCACCTCACCTGCATCATTAGCACTGTCTGGGGGCCTGTTAGAAATACAGAACCTCAACCCAACTCAAGACCTAAATTAGAATCTTCATTTTAACATGATTGCTAGCAGGTGACATATATGTACAAGGGAACTTTTGTCCAGAAGACAGGAAGGACTTCCCAGCAGTGTCCAAAGATAATATCAATTCAACCATCATCACCAGAACAAGGCCCTGTGCTGGGCACTGGTGACGTAAAGAAGAAAGAAATGTGTCCTTGCCCGCAAGGAGCTTGCAGTCTATTTGGGAAACAGACACACAACTATAGGACTGAAGCAAAGATAGGGAGTAGCCGAGTCTGCTTTACAAAGGAAGTGGCTCTGAGACGCTCAACTCCAGTACTAGTAGAGGCATCATTTGTTCTAAAAAATCTCCTTATAAAGCATGCAGAGTTGATTCAGTACAACACCATTCAACCTCCTATAGGTTCCAAGTAATGTAAGGGCTTTCTAAGGGGATCATCTTTGAGGTGGGGTTTACAAAAAAAAAACAGAAAAAGACAATAAAAATACCTTAAAACATGTTGCACAGACTTGTTTAAAAAAATTACTTTGGATGTGTACTCTACCACACTGACCTACCTGTGCTTTGAATATGCCAGGTGCTCATGCTTTAAGGTCTTTGCATGGCCTAGATGGTCTCAAGGCTAACTCTCTCACCTCCATTTAGTCTTGATTCAAATGGCACATTCTCATTGAGGTCTGCCAAGTCTATCTTATTTAAACATACAACTCATTCTGTCCCTTACCTTGTCTATACCCATAGCTCATATATATGGCCTTATGTATATAAGTATATACATAGTATATAATTGTACATAGTATAATTGACTTGCTTGTTATTTTTATTTTTCTATTGTCTTCCTCCATCTCCAACCTTCCTCAAAGATTATAAACTTCCATATATCTGATAAATTTTAAAATTAATTTTGTTTACTGATGAATCTTAAATTCTTAATACAATAGGGCCTAGCAGTCTGCCGAAGTTCATGATATTGTGCTAAGAATATACCTTAACCCTTTCTTCATTTAGTTTCCAACAAACCTCTATTGGTCTCATTATCAATAATTTCTTTAAAATGCTTATTTGAAATATAAGTATTCCACCAGATAACTCTATAATTGATTGAACTCCAAAAAATAAACAGTAAGTCTTTACAGGTGGAATCATCAAAGTAATCATTGAAATGATAGAATCCTGGTACTATACTTGCAATATTACCAATACTTTTTAAATCTTGTAAACTGTAAGACCTTTCTAAAACAGCAACATAAAAATACATGTAAGATGCAATGAGCTTCTTAAAACCATCATCATTTTCTTTCTGGGTTGAACAGTAAGATGATAATTATTCTGTGCTAAGTGTGTGTTCGTCTCTTTACAGAGTAAGAGGTCCTGAACATAGGAGCCTTCATTCATCAACAACTTGCTTTATTCCAAGTGCTGTTCTAGGCCCTGAGCACATGAGAGGAAATCATATACGTGTCATGCCACCAAAGACCTAGTGGGAAGAAGGGACACAAAAGAAGTACTATATTCTGAAGGAAATAAGAAAAGTCAGAGGCGCTGCAGCAAGGAACGTGAGGGTGAGAGAGAGGAGAGCAAACTGAGATCAGTCCAGGGTCTCTGCGTGATGTCAAGGATTTCACTGAAAGGGCAAAGGGGAATGGTTCTAAGTGGGGGAATTATGGCTGTGCTGCAGAAAATAGAATCTGGGAGGGGCCAAGTTTGTATAAAGAGACCACTTGGCACAACGTCACAGGGGTGCAGATGAGACTGGATGACTACAAGGTTTACTGGGAATTGAAAGGAAAATTGTTGGATTTTTTTTTTAAGTTTAGATAGCAGAATAAACAGGATCTGTGATTGCTAACATATGGAGTAACTTGGTTATTCTTTAGTTGCTAAGTCGTGTCGGACTCTTTCTCGACCCCATGGACTATAGCTCACTAGGTCCCTCTGGTGTGGGTTGCCATTCCTTCTCTAGGGGATCTTCCTGATCCCAGGGGCAAACCCATGTCTCCTGCATTAACAGGTGTATTCTTTCCACTGAGCCACCTGAGAAGCCCTGGAGTACCTTTAGGGCAGGGGAGAATGCAATCTCCCCATGTACTCGGGTAAGGATACGAACAGTTACAAAGCCTTCATAAGATGACTTAAAGAGGTCATGGGAGGAACCTAAAAAGAACATGCATACACTAAGTTGTGACTGACTCCACAACACTATGGGCTATAGCCCTCCAGGCTCCTCTGTCCACGGAATTCTCCAGGCAAGAAAACTGGAGCGGGTTGCCAAGCTGTCCTCCAGGGGATCTTCCTCTAAAAGTTATGCAAAGTGGATTTTACTATTTCCAATTTGCAAAAACAGTGCTTAAGAGGAGAATAAACTCCCTGAAGATCACAACAGCCAGAAGAGGGAAAGTTGGAATTCAAATGCAAACCTAGCTATTATAAATCTTTCTTTTTGACACATTAAGAAAGTGTGAACACGTAGACAGGTGCTCTGCCACCAAAATGAGGGTAGAACTAACCCCAGGATTAATTATACCCAGCCCATGTTCAAGAGATGAGCAGGTGGCTCAGATGGTAAAGCATCTGCCTGTAATGCAGGAGACCTGGGTTCTATCCCTGGGTCAGGAAGATCTCCTGGAGAAGGGAATGGCTACACACTCTATCATTCTTGCCTGGAGAATCCCACTGGACAGAGAGGCCTGGCGGATACAGTCCATGCGGTCACTAAGAGTCGACATAACTGAGTGACTAACACTTTCGTTTCTCTTCAACCACCATAAAAGAACATTTTCCCTCTTGTCCTTACTTTTTCTTTATATGATTAGAAATAGTCTTTGTCATGTGGCCTTTGGTCAAGTCCAATATTCCTGAATTCGAAAAAAAGAAAAATCCTAAGGTATATTGAGGATGGTCCAGCGCCGCTGCCAGGCTGGGGAAAGGGAGGGAAACCAGAGGAAGGGATGAGAGTTGACGTTAGACCCGGAGGCCGCTAGAGGGCGGCAGAGCACCGGCGGAGCTTAGGGGAGGCTCCCTGTTACACCTCCAGGCTCCGAGACGGGGTTGGCAAAACCCAAGGAAGAGCCCAAAGAGGAGGCGCTGGTTATCCGGAGCCACTAACTCTGGCTCAAATTGCCTCGCCTCACAGAGAGGGCAGAAATCTGCCTTCGGCATGTGATGGGGACATGTCCAGCTTAATCGGGTTGCCCAGTTGCCTGAGAGGCTGGCAGACTGCGGACTGATGCCCTTTGTTTCTCTAGAGGCAGGATTCCGAACCCACAAATACCTGGCTAGACTCTGGCTTGTCTGAGTGAGTGTTCGTGTCTGAAAAACAAACGGGCTGGTAGCTGTGAATGTGGAGCTTGTAAAAGCCTTGGTATTTAGGCGGGCGGGCTGTGCTCCTCTTCGCCCTTTCTTTCTCTGGAGAGCTCTCCCCAAACTGCCTTTTCCATCTGAGCCTCTTCCTCCTGTCCCCACAACCCTGCCTGGTGGATCTTAGCAACAGTCAAATACAATACTTGTATAACTTACTGTTTCAGCAGGTTGTACTTAGATCTCCAGAGTTCATTCATTCTGCTAATTTTTATGTCCAGCATCTCCCATCTCCCCAGGCAAGTTCCTATCTATGAATATTTTCTTGTGTTTTGTGAGTTGGACTTTAGTAGATTCCACACATAATTGTATGAGCTTCCCTAGTAGCTCTTCTGGTAAAGAATCCACCTGCAATGCAGGAGACCCAATTTTGATTCCTGGGTCAGGACGATCGCCCGCAGAAGGGATAGGCTACCCACTCCAGTATTCTTGGGCTTCCCTGGTGACTCAGCTGGTGAAGAGTCCACCTGAAATGCAGGAGACCTGGGTTTAATCCTTGGGTCGGGAAGATCCCCTGGAGAAAGATTAAGGCTACACACTCCAGTATTCTAGCCTGGGGAATTCCCTGGGGTCACAAAAAGTTGGACACAACTGAGCGAATTTCACTTTCACTTTTCACACATAATTGAGATAATATACTATTTTCTTTTTGATGTTGGCTTTTTCCAGTTAGTATGCCTTTCCAGTTCATTCATGTTGTCCCAAATGGAAGAATGTCCTTTTTTTGTTGTTTTGTTTTTTCTTTTTTAAAAAAGTATTTATTTTTACTTGAAGGACGATTGCTTTACAATATTGTTGATTTTTGCCATACATCTACATGCATCAGCCATAAGTAAACATATGTTCTCTTCCTCTTGAATCTCCCTCTCACTTCCCACTCCTCCTTTTTTTTTTTTAAGGCTGAAGAATATTCTTATACATCACATTTATCTATTTATGCTAGACACCAGGGAAACCATGATAGTATGGCACCTCACATTTCTAGATGCTTAAATAAAAAGTAAAACAAAAATTGATAACATCAAATTTTAGTGACAATGGAGAGGAATAAAAATTATCCTGTATAGCTTATGGGAGTATAAAAAAATACATCCAGTTAAGGAAACTGATTGGCTTTTCTTATAAACTTAAATCTTTATGTTATTGTTATTGTTTACTCGCTAAGTCATGTCTGACTCTTTGATCCCTCGACTGTAGCTTCCCAGCCTCCTCTGTCCGTAAGATTTCCCAGGCAAGAATACTGGAGTGGGTTGCCATTCCTTTTTCCAGGGTATCTTCCCCACCCAGGGATTGAACTTGGATCTCCTGCACTGCAGGCAGATTCTTTACTGACCAAGCCACCTGGGAAGCATCAACTCTTTATGTACCCTATTAGAAAAAGTAAAAGTAAACGCAACGCAATTAACCTCTCAAAACAACTCTGAACTTCTAGGATAGTCTTTTACTTTCCATATTCCTCCAGCTGTCTATGGGTAGCTTCTCTTGTATGCAAACAGTAAAAAACAAAAATCAATGATATATACATCCTCTTGGATCTACATCCCTGTATCTACATCCTCTTGGTTATTATGAAAAACCTAGTGCCCAAATCCCAGGGTGTTGTGAAGATTAACTTCAATAACAGCTGTGAAGTTTCCAAAACGATGCACTGTAACCTATTTGTAAACCCTTGTAATCACATAGTAGATGCTCAGTAGTCATTGCACTAATGACTATATTACATTAATATATATTATAATATTAAATCATACATAATTATAATATATATAATATTATATAAATAATATAATTATAACATTATAATATAATACATATAATATATATTATATTGTTGTTGTTCAGTTGCTCAGTTGTGTCTGACTGTTTGCAACCCCATGGATTGCAGCACACCAGGCTTCCTTTTTCCGGGAGGCAACTCCCAGAACTTGCTCAAATTCATGTCCATCGAGTCAGTGATGCCATCCAACCATCTCATCCTCTGTTGTCCCCTTTTCCTCCTGCCTTCAATCTTTCCCAGCATCAGGGTCTTTTCCAAGTTGGCTCTTCGCATCATATGACCAAAGTGTTGGAGCTTCAGCTTCAGCATCAGTCCTTTCAAAGAATATTCAGGGTTGATTTTCTTTAGGATCGACTGGTTTGATCTCCTTGCAGTCCAAGGGACTCTCAAGAGTCTTCTCCAATATGTTGTTGTCCGAAGAGACTTACTCAGATTAGCCTTCTGTAAACTTTAAAGTGCCAGCCAAACATGTGATTCTTCAAGACCACGATGGTGGTCTTTAGTGGAACCAACAGTAGTTGTTTTGAAATAAGGTGGTTGGTGTGAGGGGCTGAGGTGAGGTGTGCCCTCTTTCTTTAGTGCTGCCAAAAAATGGGTCTGGGGAGCAGTATAGACACAGGAAGAAACTTGATAAAGATGCCAATTTGTGGGCCCCATTCCAACCTGCAGAATCACGATTTCTTCCATGGAGAAGGAAATGGCAACGCACTTCAGTATTCTTGCCTGGAGAATCCCAGGGACGGGGGAGCTTGGTGGGCTGCCGTCTCTGGGGTCGCACAGAGTCAGACACAACTGAAGCAACTTAGCAGCAGCAGCCACGGGTACTGGAATGCTTTGTATGCTTATGAAAGTTTGAGAGGCAAGATGCTTTTCATTCTAGGCTTAAAATAAAGATGGCAAGTTTTAATTACTGCTATCACCTGTGACCTCCTTTACAGATTCTGTTGGTCTGGGAGAGTACATTTTTAAAAAATGAAGTATAGTTGACACACAATATTGTATTTGATTCAAGTGTAACAGTTTCAAGTGAACAACATAATTTATAGAGATTACAAATAAATTTGTTTTAATTACATTCTTTTGGCAGTTCCAAGGTGAATACCGGTTTATGCAAGAGGGCTCGCAGATATTTTTGTGGTATGAGACTTGAGTCCAGCTTTTGGTTTGAGGGAAGGTAATCACGTCTGTGTGGGTGGGTCAGGTCAATGCAAACCACATGCCCCATTGCTGTCACTGCATTAGTGGCTAACTGGGAGACAGAAGGGTGTATGAAAACAGAGAAGGAGAATATCATGTTTTGGCTTCCAGGTGGGAGCTTATTTTTTTCTGAGTCTGTCAGGTGACAAAGGAGAGGGGAGTGTGGACTTTCTGCATTTTAAGGGCCTCCTTCCCCTGAGCGTGCAGGTAGCAGGTGAAAGTTCTATGATGATGCCTTCAAAGATGTACAGGTGTGATTTCTCTTCATACTATCGCCTGAGAAGGAAACCTAGAAATGGAGGAGGAAGAGGATATAAAATGTTAGGGAAGTTCTGATTCAGTGAAAATTATATTAAGAAGCCTAGATTTATGTCTGTTGCTATTTCAGAGGCACATCTCCTGCTCCACTCATATCACACTCCTAAATAATCTAAGGGGAATTTTCCTTTTGCCCCAGTGATCGTCTACGGCAATCAGAGTGAGAGCTAAAGGCTTCCCCATGGCTCCTGTGGGCCTGCATGTTCTGACTCTTTTTCTATTGCTTTTGGGGGCCTGAAAAAATCTGTGTATATGCAAAGTTCTTTTACAAAGTTTACGTTGGGTTTCTCCTCCCTTATCTTTGGAGGCATTTATCTCCTAGCTACTGCTGCTGCTAAGTCGCTTCAGTTGTATCCGACTCTGTGCGACCCCATAGATGGCAGCCCACCAGGCTCCCCCATCCCTGGGATTCTCCAGGCAAGAACACTGGAGTGGGTTGCCATTTCCTTCTCCAATGCATGAGAATGAAAAGTGAAAGTGAAGTCGCTCAGTCGTGTCCGACTCTGCGACCCCATGGACTGCAGCCTACCAGGCTCCTCCGTCCATGGGATTTTCCAGGCAAGAGTACTGGAGTGGGGTGCCACTGCCTTCTCTGTTGTCTCCTAGAGGCACCTACATTCTATTACAACACTAGAATGTGAGACAGACTGTTTTCGACTCAAGCCGATGTAGAGCAGGCTTCCCTAATAAACAGACCCTGTGTTAGGTCCAAAAATGAACCTTGGAACCCAGGTTTGTTTACCCTGGCCTCACAAAGAATACTCTGGCCACTTTGTCAAGATCTCATTGATCCTGGGCCCTGCCAGAGACTAACTGACAGAGCATGTAGGGGAGGGACACAGGGTATGGGAGTTATAAAAAATACACAAATGATCCTAATGGGGTCAAGGTGGAAAATGACTTTGGTGAACTTTGCTCACCAGATTTTCATGTCTGTCCAAATTGCTTATGAATCTCATTAAAAACTGATACAGGGGTCTCACACTCAGTTGTTATGACTCTCCAAGTCTGGAATGAAGGTCTTTAATTTCTACTTTGAGCAGCCACTGAAGTTGCTTCCTCCAGACCTCATTTTCTGCAGCATTAATCTAGGGAAATCAAGAATAGTCTCTGAGTGCCTTACACACAACCATCCTATCTGAATATAATACTACTTGTTCCCAGTGAAGATCAGTAACAGCTTCTGAAAAGGTGACATTCTTGGCTCATCACTTTCGAATTAAATAGGGACTAGAGAAAGCAGTGAGGTCTGAACAAGACCATTATGGGGAAGCATTTAATCATTCATGAAAGGAATGTTTCATGAGGATCTACTGCATGCTCACAGGTATGTGAGGATGCACTGTGTTCAAGACACTGTGCTAGGATCCGCAGAGCTGATTGTCGTAATCTCTTGGGTATTCTCTGTTGGGAACTGGGTGTTTTTATGTTCATCTTTCCCAGGGGGATTTAGATGTCTGGATTGTCTTCCTGGGAGTAGAGACTATCTTTGTCCCTTCTCTTTGTTTATCACTAATGGTAAAGATAAAATCTACCCACAAATTTCAAATCCTTTGCTCTCCTTTTTCTGAGTCAGAGCATCAGAAATTGTGAATGCCAGATCCATTCACAAAGGTGGCAGTGTTTTCAGGAACTCTGGTCTCTGAAAGGTGGCAGCGTTTTCAGGAACTCTCGTCTCTGAGCTACTCTGAGAACAATGACTGAGAAATGGGAGCAGAGCCGTGGTAAAACTTTTTTTTTTTGGTTGCATAAGTGGTCATTTTAAAAATAATCTGAATCGACATTCCCAATTAGACTCTGTAAGTTTGATTTTGGAAGAGGGACTATATTCTGGGTGGAAGTTCTAGAGCAGCAGAGCTGTGCCTGCAATGTTAATCCTGAAGTACGAAACAAGAATCTATGGCATCTGATGGACTGCCGTAGGGGTAGGATTGACCAGAGCCTTATGTATTTATATTATTCAGGGTGGCTAGTCCATGTTTCCAGTGTGTTCTTGGCTTGTATGCGTTGTTCAGTTCAGTTCAGTCTCTCAGTCATGTCTGACTCTTTGTGACTCCGGGAACCACAGCACACCAAATTTCCCTGTCCATCACCAACTCCCGGAGTCCACCCAAACTCATGTCCATTGAGTCGGTGATGCCATCCAACCATTTCATCCTCTGTCATCCCCTTCTCCTCCTGCCCTCAATCTTTCCCAGCATCAAGGTCTTTTCAAATGAGTCAGATCTTTGCATCAGGTGGCCAAAGTGTTGGAGTTTTAGCTTCAACATCAGTCCTTCCACTGAACACCCAGGACTGATCTCCTTTAGGATGGACTGGTTGGATCTCCTTGCAGTCCAAGGGACTCTCAAGAGTCTTCTCCAACATCACAGCTCAAAAGCATCAATTCTTTGGTGCTCAGCTTTCTTTATAGTCCAACTCTCACATCCATATATGACCACTGGAAAAACCATAGCCTTGACTAGATGGACCTCTGTTGACAAAGTAATGTCTCTGCTTTTTAATAGGCTGTCTAGGTTGGTCATATCTTTCCTTCCAAGGAGTAAGCATCTTTTAATTTCATGGCTGCAGTCACCATCTGCAGTGATTTTGGAGCCCAAGAAAATAAAGTCATCCACTGTTTCGCCATCTATTTGTCATGGAGTGACAGGACCAGTTGCCATGATCTTAGTTTTCCAAATGTTGAGCTTTAAGCCAACTTTTTCAATCTCCTCTTTCACTTTCATCAAGAGGCTCTTTAGTTCTTCTTCGCTTTCTGCCATAAGGGTGTTGTCATCTGCATATCTGAGGTTATTGACATTTCTCCTGGCAATCTTGATTCCAGCTTATGCTTCTTCCAGCCCAGCGTTTCTCATAATGTACTCTGCTTATAAGTTAAATAAGCAGGGTGATAATATACAGCCTTGATGTACTCCTTTTCCTATTTGGAACCAGTCTATTGTTCCATGTCCAGTGCTAACTGTTGCTTCCTGACCTGCATACAGGTTTCTCAAGAGGCAGGTCAAGTGGTCTGGTATGCTCATCTCTTTCAGAATTTTCCACAGTTTCTTGTGATCCTCACAGTCAAACGCTTGGCATAGTCAATAAAGCAGAAATAGATGTTTTTTCTGGTATTTTCTTGCTTGTTTGATGATGCAGCAGATGTTGGCAATGGGATCTCTGGTTCCTCTGCCTTTTCCAAATCCAGCTTGAACATCTAGAAGTTCATGGTTCATGTATTGCTGAAGCTGGCTTGGAGAATTTGAGCATTACTTTACTAGTATGTGAGATGAGTGCAATTGTGCAGTAGTTTGAGCATTCTTTGGCATTGCCTTTCTTTGGGATTGGAATGAATACTGGCCACTGCTAAGTTTTCCAAATTTGCTGGCATATTGTGTGCAGCACTTTCACAGCATCATCTTTTAGGATTTGAAATAGCTCTACTGGAACTCCATTACCTCCACTATCTTTGTTTGTAGTGATGCTTCTAAGGCTCACTTGTGGATGTCACATTCCAGGATGTCTGGCTCTAGCTAAGTGTGAATGATCACACCATCGTGATTATCTGGGTTGTGAAGATCTTTTTTGTACAGTTCTGTGTATTCTTGCCACCTCTTCTTATCTTCTGCTTCTGTTACATCTGTATGCATTGTTAGTGGTACTAGATTCAAGTCCTCATGAGTTTCACCCGCATTCCCTATGTGTGCCTGTGTGAAGCTCTGGGCTAAAGAAAAGGCAAAAAATGGAAAAATTGTCAAAACCCCTAGGAATAACAACACAGGTCAGAGGGAGAACTGGTCTGTGCTACAGATTTTGGTACCAACTTGCTTGAACTGTGAATTCAGATGTGTGGGCTTCATTAAAATGGGATTCAAGACTGGTGATCTTGAGTTCCAGGATGGTGAAGGGAGGATGACTGGATGTTTGTGCTCTGGGAGGGGCTGGTGTGTTCCAGAATTTCTCTGTGCATTGCTCAGCATGTGGTGGGAGACTCTGAGAGTGTGGGCAGTATGGTGTTACCATCAAGGGTGATGTCTGGTCAGCTGAGGGTATAGCTATGCTGGTGTATTGTTGGCATGAATGAATGGGAGCAGGGAGATGTGGGGAGAGGCTGCAGCTGAATGGGGTCTTGAGGGACTAGTGAGGAAGGTGCTCAAAATGAAATATGGCACTGTGTGTTAAAATATTAATTTATGCATATTCAAATTTTAAGGTTAATTTGAGCCTACCTGTATTCCTTTCTAACAGCTTCAAAGTAAAGATAATTAGGAACACTTTATCTGCAGGAATTTGGGAAAGTTTTTGTAGAGAAGACACCAAATCAAAGCAAGGATAATATTTGACTGTATCTTAACCAGTCACCTTGATTTTGGAAAACCTAGTTGGCTGTGTGTGATTGGTTATTTTTAATTTATCTTCTCAGATTTAAAGTGCTTTGACTCTGCATTAAGTTTTGCTTGCTTAAGAATGAGAGTCACCTCAACCTAATGGTCTCCTTGTTTAATTACTTCAACACTGGAAACACTGTAGATGAGATATTATACTTTCTATTTTGCTCATGCAGCTTGCTGGGTCTTAGTTACCTGATCAGGAATCAAACTCAGGCCCTTGGCATTGAGACAGCAGAGTCCTAACCACTTAACTAACAAGGAATTCCCTTTACTTGGATTTATTGTTTAAATATTTTATAATCTCATATTTTACAATTAAATTTGTTCCTATACTTCATAGTTGGTTTTTTTTTTTTTTTTTTAGCACTGCCATAATGTATGACCTCACATTTAGCAGTTTAAAAAACATTCTACAGTTCATAAGTTAAAAAGCCAGTGACCTTGGCCGGGCTTTCTGGTTAGGATCTTACAAGGTCAGAAATCAGGGTGTCATGAGGCATAGGTTCTTATTTGCAGCTTCCCTGGGAGAATCTACTTTAGGACTGACTATTCAGGTGCTAGGCAGAATCCATTTCATTCTGGTGGTTTCCAAGATTACACCTTGCACCCAGTGACCCTAAAGAAGAGAAGAATTATTGTGTCATTGTTTAGACATTTGTTTCTCTAAACCTTTACTGTGTGTTCAGTTGAAGGGATCATCACAAGTATTTTATATAAGTGAGGTTATTACCTCAAAGTCTCAAATGGGAAACTATCAACAATTAGCCTATGATTTGAATGCAAGTCATGGAATTAGTGACCCTCAATCTACCCGCTGCATCTAGCATCACCTCTCCTCCATCCCTCTACTCCTTCATTCTCTATTGCTCTCTGTGACCTCAATATCTCTGCCCCTGTGACCTCTGGATACCTCCAGAACTAGTTCTTCCCCTTCTAGACTTCATTGCTCTCCCACTTCCATCCTGTGCATTTTAGATGTCCATCCCCATGGACCCTCTAGCCCCTGAATTCCAGAGCTCCCAACCCAGCCCTCCTCCCTTTCTGCTGCTCCCAAACCTCTGATCACTCATATCCTCATTCTCCCTGCCCTTTTCCCTCCTCTCATTCCAATGACTTCTCATTCCTTTGAGTGTAAGGTTTGGTTGTACATTTAAGATATTTCTTGTTTTCTGTAAACGTGGGCTTCTCAGGTGGCTCAGTGGATAAAGAATCTGCCTGTAATGCAGGAGATGAAGGCAGTGCAAGTTCAATCCCTGTGTCGGGAAGATATTACTGCAAACTTTGCTTTTAGAATTGCTTTTGCTGTGTCCTATAGATTTGGATTGTTTTTTTGTTTTCATTTGTTTCTAGGTATGTTTTTTTTTTAATTTCCTCTTTGATTTCTTCAGTGATCCATTGGCTGTTTAGTAGCATATTGTTTAACTTCCACTTGTTTGTGGGTTTTGCAGTTATTTTCTTGCATTGTGCATTTCATAGCATTGTGTTTGGGGAAAAATGCTGTATGCAATTTCAATTTTAAATTTACTGATTATCATTTTGAGGCCCTGTATGTGATCTATCCTGGAGAAAGTTCCATATGCACCTGAAAAGGAAGTGTATTCTGTTGCTTTTGGATGGATGTGCTATGTATGTGTATATGTATCCATATGGTTTAAGGTGTCATTCAAGGCCAGTGTTTCCTTATTGATTTTCTCTCTGGATGACCTATTGATTGTCTTAAGTGGGGTTTTAAATTTCCCTGCTTTTACTGTTACTGTCAATTTCTCCCTTTAAGTCAGTTATATTTGCTTTATGTGTTTAGGTGCTCCTTGTTGGGTGCATAAATACTTAAGTTTGTTAGTTCTTCTTGGATTAATCCCTTGATCACGGTGTATTGCCCTTCTTTTTCTAAGAGTCCTTATTTTAAAGCATAATTTGTCTGGGAGTTCCTTGGCAGTCCAGTGGTTAGGATTTGGTGCCTTCACTGCCATGACCTGGGTTCAATCCCTGGTTGTGGGAAACTAAAATCCCACAAACTTCTCAGCAAAAAAAAAAAAAAAGGCTGTTTTTAAAAATCACTTAAAACTTTTAATACTCTAGTTTGTGGAGCATGAAACACTTATTGGGATATACTAAAAGATCCAAAAAACTACATGCACCCTAATGTTCATAGCAGCATTGTTTATAATTGTCAAAATATAGGAGCAACCTAAATGTCCATCCACAGATAAATGGATAAGGAAGATGTAGTACACATATACAAGGTATATATACTACCATTTGCAAATTTGCCATTTGCACCAACATGGATATATTTGGAAGGCATTATGCAAAATGAAATATCACACAGAGAAAGGCAAATACTGCATGATATCACTTATATGTGGAATCTAAAAAATATAAGAAATGAGTGAATATAGCAAAAAAGAAACAAACTCACAGATACAGGGAACAAATTAGTGGTTACCAGTGGGGAGGTGGGAGAGGCAATATAGGGGCTGGGGAGTGGGAGGCACAAACCACTGGATGTCATATAGGCTCAAGGATATATTGAACAACATGAGGAAAATAGCCAATATTTTATGATAACTGTAAATGGAATGTAACCTTTAAAATTTGCATTAACAATTGAAATAAAATATAAAAGATACTAGATTCTCAAAGAATATTTGAAAAAGTTGATATGCTTTTCTCTAATTTTTACCTTAATGAATGCACTTTAAAGATGTGAGGAAGTATAAATACTTAAGGGGGTGGGGAGAACAAACTGTGGCACCACAATTTATAACACAAACACAGAGACACACAATGAACAAAAATTTCTGACCTGTTGGTTCAGTTGTAATGTGCTTTATTAACACAGGTCACAACTTCCTTTGTGAATCATCAAATATGCATTCATGGCATCATTTTCAAAGACTTCTGACCATTCCCAGCACAAAATGTTAATTCTCCATTAATGTCTTTGGTTTATTTTCAAATAAATCTGTGATGCAAACAACTTCATGCTCTGGGTCTTTGGGGTTATGGAGTCTCAGCTCACCTGAGGACTCGTGGTCATGCCTCACTCCCCAGTAGTCCTGTGGGTCAAGTGGGCCCTGAGAGGAGAGGGGGCTAAAGGATGTAAGGACTAAGGGCACTTTGGAATAGATTTCTATGGGCGACCCCTCACATACCCTAAACCCACCATGTGATTTCCACCAACCTGGGAGCTTCTCCCCGGGGCAACAACAAGGCCACACTTATTCCAGGAGGGGCTCAGCCCCTGGGAATCAGGTTCAGGGAACCTGCACTTCTGGAAGTTCTTAGCCCAAACCTTCATGCTTCTCAGTGGTCTCAGGTGTGCTATGCCTGATAGCTCTAGCTCAGTGCTACTGAATACAGGTCTGAGGGAGTTGCATCAGCACCAAAAACAACTTGTTAAAGATGCCATTTCATGAACCCCACAGGAGAATCATAGTTAGACTGGGGCCCTGATTTCCACAAAATTTGTGTGCACTTTAAAGCTTTGAAAGAAATGTTTGTTTTGTGGTTCCCATGCAGTTTCACGTTAGTATTTCATGGTAAGTGTTTAGCAATAACACCTGTGCCCTCCCCACGGAGTCTGTTGATCAGGGTGGGAGCATCTGCGTTGTTTCAACACCAGGTGATTCTAAGTTAGGCCTGGTTTAAGAACAAGGCCTGCGGGTACACGGGTGAGAGTTGCTTCCAGCCCTCAGTCCTTTTGCGTTTGGGGAGGCGTCGATGTTTGCTCTACATGGGATGAGACGGGCAGGGTGGTGTAGCCCACTTACTCTATGCCGTAGCAGAGTCTGGGGGTATCTGTGTAAGGGGAGAGCACATGGAGACACGAAAAAAAACCTCACGGTTTTTCTGTGAGAAAAAAACCTCCAGAAATGAGCTCCATGCAGGAGCTCACTGTTCCTGAGTCTCTTTTTCAAAAGGTCAGCGTTTCAGGGTTCATTTGCTTGTGGGTGTGGTAGAAACAGATGCAGGAGCTGTGCTGATGCCATTGAAGTCATTTTCAAGATACTGATGTGGGTCTCGGCAAGACATCAATGAGAAAACAACGCAGAGCAGGAGGAAGAGGAGAAAATGGCATCATCTCAGGTAAATGTCCTGTCCTGGGTCAGAGGCTGTGTCTGCTTTTCCTCCTTAAATGTCATGGATTGAGAACCTACAGGTTCTCATTTTCTACAGCCTTTCATTTTCTACTTCTGATATTCCTGTCTAGCAAGGCTGTTTTCCACTACTTTTTTTTCTTCGTAGATAGTCAAAGTCAGCTCTTTACTTCTCCCCTGTGTTTTGGAGTCCTTGCCCATTGTTTGTATCCTGGCTCCCCACAGAGCATGGAGAACTCTCAGCAATGAATTAATGACCTTCAGTTATTAAAATCGTCCCTTTTGTTTTGAAAGAGCAACATGGGAAGGCATTAATATCCAAAATATGCTATGGGATAATTTCAGATGTTGAGATACTAGTGAAGGGGAAAGTGGAATGATTACTCTACACCCGAATGCAACATCAACTTATCACAAGAGGATTAAGAAAACACACTTTTAATTGGGGTGGCATTAGTGGTCCATTTAAATCAAAGTTCTGGGGAAGAAAAGTAATTAGGAGGAATTAGATCTGTATATTGATAAGAAAGACTATTTAAATACAATATTCAAGTCAGAGAACATGGGAGGTATATGTGGACTGAAATTTGCATAAAACTGACCTTTTTTTCATGGTAGTTTCAGATTATGATTTTCTTATGTATTTCGACCCAGAATACCACATCAGTGATTGTGTGTCTTGTGTCTTTCAGTCCTCTGATTATCATTTGTCCCATTACACCTGAGGTTCACTGGTTCTGGTGCTTTCTGCAAGATTCCTATGCTATGAAGTTCGTATAGTTAGTAAGAGTTTGGTGTGATTAGTTGAGAAATGTGCATAAACCATTATGGTAAATCTGGAAACTCCAATCTTAGTTTTCCTTTGCTTGTAGTTTGCTTTGGAAAATGAACATGGTCACCTTTGTTTATTAAAGATGCTAGCTTTTCAAACAGAGATTGTAATCAGTTAAGGCTTGCTCCTGTAAGTTTCCACCATGCTCCACACTCATGCAATAGACATACTCTTCTTTATCATTTCTTTGTATTTTCAAAAAAAAGTTTACAAGAATCAGTGTATACTTAGTTGGGTTAAGTTTCTGAAATATAGCTCAACTCAAATGATAAACACTTTCAAAGACATCAAAGATTCAGAACCAACAGCTCTAATTTATTTTATATAATTCTGTGCATGTCTCCCCCAGTGTATTTATAAAATGTAAATCCCTGATAATGAATAGAACACCTTTTTTAGGTGTTAGTTCTAGGAGGTCTTCTAGGTCTTCATAGAACTGATAAACTTCACTTTCTTCAGCATTGGTGGTAGGGGCATATACTTGGATTCTGTGATCTTGAATGTCCTTCTTTGGAGATGAACTGAGATCATTCTGTCATTTTTGAGGTTGTACCCAAGTACTGTATTTTGGACTTTTTTGTTGATTATGAGGGCTACTCCACTTCTTCTATGGGATTCTTGCCCACAGTAGTAGATACAATGGTTTTCTGAATTAAATTTGCCCATTCCCATCCATTTTAGTTCATTAATTCCTAAGATGTCAGTGTTTGTTCTTACCATCTCCTGCTTGACCACATCCAATTTTCCTTGATTCATGGACCTAACATTCCAGGTTCCTATACAATACTGTTCTTTGCAGCATTGGATTTTACTTTCATCTCCAGACACATCCACAGCTGAGTGTATCTGCTTTGGCCCAGCTGCTTCATTCTGGGGCTATTGGTAATTCTCCTCCGCTATTCCCCAGTAGCATATTGATCACCTTCAGACCTGAGGGACTCATCTTTTGGTGTCCTATCTTTTTGGCCTTTTATACAGTTCATGTGGTTCTCATGACAAGTATACTAGGGTGGTTTGCCGTTCCCTCCTCCAGTGGACCACATTTTGTCAGAACTCTCTACTATGACCTGTCTGTCTTAGGTAGCCCTGCATGGCATGGTTCATAGATTCATTGAGTTACACAAGCTGCTTTGCCATGACAAAGCAGTGATCCTTGAAGGGGGTATATATCAATATATAAAGCTCAGTGTATAGGTGCAGATGTCACATCTTTCTTATCCATTCATTTGTTGAAAAAAACTTAGGTTGAGTTCATATCTTGGTTATTGTGGATAATGCTGCAGTAAATATAGGGGTGCATATATCTTTTCAAGTTAGAGCTTTTATTTTCTTTGGATACTCAAAAGTGGAATTGATGAATCATACAGTGGATCTATTTTTGACTTTTTGAGTACTGTTTTCCATAGCAGCTGCAAAAACTGTATCCGCACTAACAGTTCACATGTTTCCTTTTGTCTAAATCCTTAAGAAGACAGTAAGTTGAAAATATCCTCTTTTTGATGATAGCCATTCTAAGAGGCATGAGATAGTATCTGATTGTGGTTTTGATTTGGATCACACTGATGATGAGTCATGTTGAGCACATTTTCATATGCCTAATGGCCCCCTGTATGTTTTTTGGGGGAAATAAATCTATTTCCTTTACCTTTCCATTGGAAAAAGGCATGGTAACCCACTCCAGTATTCTTGCCTGGAGAATTCCATGGACAGAGGACCCGGGGGGGCTACAGTCTATGGGGTTGCCAAGAGTTGGACATGACTGAGCGACTATCACTCACTCACTCACTTACCTGTCCATACTGGATTTTTTGGTTTCTTGTGGAATTTTATGAGTTTTTAAAAAATGTATTTTGATTGTATATCCTTTACTGAATGTATGTTTGCATTTTTTCCCCATTTGGTATGTTGCCTTTTCATTTTGTTTTAGAGAAGCTTACATTTGATTTAATTTTGGTTGTTCAATTTTTGTGCTTTTAGTCTTGTATCCATAAAAGTAACCATCATAACCAATGTGGAGGAGTTTATTACATTTTCTTTTAAAACTTGTATGGTATCAAATCTTAGGTTCAGTCTTTCACATTCTTGTTAACTGTATTAATAAGTATTTTCTTTTTGGTGCTATTGTAAATAGGACCTTTTAAACCTTTTCTGATCATTTCTGTTGTTACTGTGTAAAATCACAAATGATTTTTGTATGCTGGTTTTGTAGCCTGTAGCTTACTCTATTTATTAGGTTGAACAGTATTTGAGAGGTGACATATTTAGGGTTTTGTTAGATATAGAAAGGTGTCATATGCAGAGAAAATCTAGCTTTATGATGATTTTGATTTATTTTTCTTGCTTGCTTGCTCTGGTTAGGAGTTCCAGTACTCTGTTGCATCAAAGAGGCAAGAAGAGGTAACCTTGTCTTGTTCCAAACCTCAGAAGAAATGTTTTGTGGATTCATAATTCAATATACTGTTAGCTTTGGGCTTGTTGTATGACTTTTAATGTGTTGAAGTATATCCCTTCTATAACTTTCTTGAATCTTGTCATGAAAGGAAGTTGAAAGATGTCAAATTTTGTCAGATTTTTCTGTATCTATTTGTAATGATTAGTAGATCATTACTACTACTAATAGATTAATGATTAGTAGATCATGTTTTCCCTTTTTTCTCAATGTAATGTATCACATTTATTGATTTGCATATGTTGAGCCATCCTTGCACCCAGGCATAAATCCCACTTGATCATGGTGAATGATCTCTTTAACGTGCTGTTGAGTTTGGTTTGCCAGTATTTTGAGTGTATGTCATCTATGATTTTTAGGGTTTTACTGATCTGTACTTTTCTCACAGTGCCCTTGTCTGATTTTGGTATTGGGGTAATGAATGCCTCAGAAGGTGGTTTGAAAGTGTTCACTCCTCTTTTTGGAATTATTTGAGAAGTCTTGGCTTTATTTTCTCTTGAAAATTTTGTTATAATTCACCTGTAAAACCATTTGAATTTTATTTATTGAGAGATTTTTCAATACTGTTTCATTCTCTCTACTGATTACTGGTCTGTTCAGGTATCCTATTTCTTAACTATTTAGTCTTGGTTGTTTGTATGTTTCTAGGAGTTTGTTTTTTCCTAAATAACCCAACTTGTTTGTATCTGATTGTTAATAATCTCTGATTTCCTCTGTACTTTTGTAATTTGTGTCATTGTAATGCCTTTATATGTATGTGTGTGTATGTGTATATATATGCACACATACATATACATACATATATACACATTCTTTTTCTAAGTTATACTAGTTAACAGTTTGTTGATTGATTTTTTGCAAGCCAAACTCCTCAATATTATTTCTCTTTCTACTATTTTTGTAACCTTTATTACTTTACTTTTATTGGAGTGTAGTTGATTTATAATGTTGTCAGTTTCATGTGTACAGTAGAGTGAATCTCTTATACATATATCCACTGTTTTTTGGAATATTTTCCCATATAGATCATTACGGAATAGTGAGTAGAGTTCCCTGTGCTTTAGTGCAGGTCCTTCTATTACTTTTATAACTCCTCTAATCCTTGTTATTTATTTCATTCTGCAAACATTGGGCTAAGTCTGTTCTTTTTCTAGTTTCTTTAGTTGTGAAATTAGGTTCTTTAATTTGGGGTTTTTTTCAGAGATAAAAGATTTTTATTACTTATAGCACAACAAGCATGAGCATAGTATTGTATTGATATTCCCTTCCCATTAGTTCCCACTGGGATGACACAGAGGGATCCAGTTGGATGATATGCATGTACTCAGTTACGTTATGTGGAGGAACATTGGGTTTGAAGACCCCACCACCTTTAAAATGAGAGGTTAGCAAGCTTCCTATTTGAAGGAAAGACATCACCCCATTTCTCAAGGCTGTTCATTAGAAACACACCCCTAAGAAATGGCTCAGGTGAAATGCTGTCAGGGCATGCTTTCTTTTCCTTTTTTTTAAATTGAAGAATAGTTGACATGCAGTATTACGTATGTAATACGTATTACATACAGTATTACAGATGTACAACATAATCATTCAGCATTCAGGAAGATCCCCTGGAGGAGCAAATGGCAACCCACTCCAGTATTATCACCTGGAGAATCCCATGGACAGAGGAGCCTGGCAGTGTATGGTCCATAGGATCTCGAAGAGTCAGGCACAACTGAAGCGACTTAGCACGCACACACATGTTACAAAATGATCACCACAAGTCTAGTAACCGTTTGCTCCCATCCACAGTTATTTCAATATCATGAACCATATTCTTTATATTAAATTCTTGTCAATTTTTATTTTATAATTAGAATTTTGTAATTCTTATGCCCCTTCAACTATCTTGTTCCGTGCCCACTCATCTCCCCTCTTGCAAACACTAGTTTGTTCACTGTGTCTGTAAGACTGTTTTTGTTGTATTTATTTTGTTTTCAGATTATACATAAAAGTGAGATCGTGTAGTATTTATTTTTTTCTATGACTTACTTCACTTAGCATCATACTCTTTAAGTCCATCCAAGTCATCAAAAATGACAAGTTCATCATTTTATGGCTGAATAATATTTATAACTAAACATGTATAAGCATATCTATATATATTTATGTATCTATTTGCATGTATATATGTATTTATGGTGTATATGTATTTATGTGTGTATATATGTGTATATGTATAATGTGTTTTATGGGGAATTTCATATGTATTTTTGTATATACGTGTGTGTGTGTGTGTATATAAAATCAGTTTTTATCCATTTATCTATTGTGAACATTTAGCTTCCTACCATAAGTTGGGTATTGTAAGTTATGTTGCAATGAACATAAAGGGTGTGCATATATTTCTTTGGATAAATAACCAAAACTAGAATTGCTAAATCATATGTTTTTATTTTTTCATGTTTTCAGAATCCTCTGTGATGTTTTCAATAGTGGCTGCACTGAATTACGTTCTTAGCAACAGTGCAGGTGAGTTCTCTTTTCTCTACATCCTAGGCAACCCTTTTTAAATGTTATTTTGATGATGGCCATTCTGGCAACTGTAAGGTAATATCTTTGTGTCGTCTTTCGATTACATTTCCCTGATGATTATGGATGTTGAACATGTTTCCATGGTCCTTTTAGCCATGTGTATTTTTTTTTTTTGGCAAAATGTTTACTGGACTCCTCTACACAATTATTATCTATTTTATGTATTTTTTTAAAATTATAGTTTATTTACAATATTAGTTTCATATGTACAGCATAGTGATCCAGTATTTTTTTATAGGTTATACTTGATTAAAAGTTATCATAAAATAATGGCTATAATTCCCTGTCTTATACAGTATTTCTTTTTGCTTATCTATTAGTATTTTATAGATAGTAGTTTGTATCTCTTAATCCTATACCCCTAACTTACCCTTCCCCACTTACCTGTCCCCATTGGTCACCACTAGTTTGTTTATATATATATATATGAGTCTGTTTCTCTTTGCATATACATTTGTATTATTTTTAGATTCCACATATAAGTGATGTCACACTGGTTCTGTTTTTCTCTGACTTCATTAAGAAAAAAATTCTCGAGGCCCATTCACATTTCTGCAAATGGGAGAATGTTGCTCTTTCTGTGGCTGTGTAATATTCCACCAGACATACGTGCTATATGTTTGTCCGTTTATCAGTTCATGGGGATTTGTATTGCTTTTATATCTTGGCCATTTTCAATAGTGCTGCTATGAATATTGAGGTTTATGCAACTTTTTGAATTAATGTTTTAATTTTTTCCAAGATATGTACCCAGGAGAATTATTGATTGATCATATAGTAGTTCTATTTTTAGTTTTTTGAGGCACTTTCATCATATTTCCCATAGTGCCTGAAATAATTTTCAATCCTACTAACAGTGTACAAAGGTTTGCTTTTTCCTGCATCCTCTCTAAAATTTTATTTGTAGACATTTTGATGATTATTTTGACAAGTGTGAGGTTGACATCTCATTGTTGTTTTGAATTGAACTTTTCTAATTAATGATGTTGAGCAACTTTTCATGAGCCTTTTAGCCATATGTATGTCTTTATTAGAAAAATGTCTATTCATGTCTTCTGACCATTATTGATTGTGTTCTTTTTGTGTGTGTGTGTGACATTGACTTGTATGAGCTGCTTACATATCTTGGATATTAAACCTTTATCAGTCATATGATTTGCATATTCTTCCATTTTTCACTTTGAATTTTTATTGATAGTTTTCATTGCTGTGCAAAAGTTCTTAATGGTGTGTGACATTTAGGTCCTTAATCCAGGTGGGATTTATACCTGTGTAAGGTATGAGGAAATGCTCTAATTTTATTATTTTATGTGTAGTTCTCCAGTTTTCCCAGTACCACTTATTAAAGAGACTGTCCTTTCTCCTTTGTAGATTCTTGCCTCCTTTGTTGCAGATTTATTCACCATAACGGTGTGCGTTCCTTTTAGGGTTCTATATTCCATTGTTCTATATGTCTGCTTTTGTGATTATTATAGCTTTGTAGTCAGGGAGCATGCTATCTCCAGCTTTGGTCTATTTTTCTTAGAATGTGGGTGTTCTGTGGTTCTATGTTTATTTTAGAATTGTTTATTCTAGTTCTGTGAAAAATGCTATGGGTATTTTGATAGGTATTGCTTTAAATCTGCAGGTTTTTTCAAGTAAAATGGCTATTTTAAAAAGATTTATTATTCCCCAATCAAGAGCACAGAATATCTTTTTACTTGTGTCAGCTTCAGTTTCCTTCATCAGGGTCTTATACTTTTCAGTACATAAATCTTTCACCTCTGTGGTTAAGTTTATTCCTAAGTATTTTATTAATTTTGGTACAATCCTAAATGTTTTATTTCTTAATTTCTCTGATAGTTTGTTGTTTGTGCAGAGAAAAATAACAAATTTCTGTATATTGTGTATACTTCAAGTTTACTGAATTTATTTATGACAATTTGTTGGTGAAATCTTTAGGGTTTTTTCTATATATTATCATGTTATTTGCAAATGGTGACAGTTTTACTTCCTTCACAAATCCCATTTTTTACTTCTGTTCTTTTTGCTGTAGCTAAAATAATTAATACTGTGTTGAATAAAAGTGGTGACAGTAGGAATCCTTGCTCGTGTTCTTAGAGGAAATGCTTTTAGCTTTTCACCATTAAGTATGATGTTAACTCTGATTTTGTTATATATGCCCTTTTATTTATTTATCTATTTATTGCCTCACTACACAGCATGCAGGATCCTAGTTCTCAGACCAAGGATCGAAACAACATCACCTGCAGTGGAATCACAGTTTCCCAACCACTTAACCATCTGGGGAGTTTATTCCCTTTATTATGAAAAAAAGGGATATTGTCTCTGTATTAATTTTGTTGAGAGTTTTTGTAATAAATCAAATTTAGAATTTTGTTGAATTTTGCCAAATGCTTTTGCTTGAGGTATGAAAATGACCATATAATTTTATCCTTTGTTGTGCTAATCTGGTATGTCATTTAATTGATTTGCATATATGGAATCATTCCTGCATTGCTGAGATAAATCCCATTTGATCATGGTGTACGAGTCTTTTAATGTATCTTTGAATTCAGTTTAGTAATATCTGAGAATTTTTGCATCAGAAATACTGGCCTGTTCAGTTCAGTTTAGTCGCTCAGTTGTGTCCAGCTCTATGCAACCCCATGAATCGCAGCACGCCAGGCCTCCCTGTCCATCACCAACTCCTGGAGTTTACCCAAACTCATGTCCATTGCAGAGAAGGCAATGGCACCCCACTCCAGTACTCTTGCCTGGAAAGTCCCATGGACAGAGGAGCCCGGTAGGCTGCAGTCCATGGGGTTGCTAAGAGTCGGACATGACTGAAGCGACTTAGCAGCAGCAGCAGCATGTCCACTGAGTTGGCGAGGCCATCTAACCATATCATCCTCTGTCGTCCTCTTCTCCTCCTGCCTTCAATCTTTTGCAACATTAGGGTCTTTTCAAATGAGTCAGCTCTTCACATCAGAAATATTGGCCTGTAATTTAGGTTTTTGCTAATGTCTTTACTTGGTTTTCATATGTGGGTGATGCTGGCCTCAGAATAAGTTTGGAAACAGTCTTACTTCAATTTTTTAGTATAGTTTGAAAAGCATAGATGTTATTAATAACTTGCCTCTAAATGTTTGGTAGAATTTATCAATGAAGCCACCTGTCTCTAGACTTTTGTTTATTGGGATTTTTTTTATTATTTCTGATTCAATTTCATTTCTAGTAATCTGTTTAGATTTTTTGATTTATTCCTAATTCAATCTTGGAAGATTTCTATTTCTAGAAATTTATCTACTTTTAGATAATCTAATTTGTTGGCATATAATCAATTGTATTAATAGGGAACTCTTATGATACTTAGTATTTCTGTGGTGTCTGTTACAATTCCATCTCTTTCCTTTCTGATTTATTTGGGCTCTCTCTTTTTACTTCTTTTTTTTTTTCATAAGGCCATATGGGATCTTAGTTCCCAAATCAGGGATCGAGCCCCTGCCCCCTTCATTGGGAGCACAGAGTCTTAACCACTGGACCACTTGGGAAGTCCCAGGTCCTCTCTTTTATCTCAGTTATTGTATACTGTATTTTTCAGCTGTTTGGCTCTTTTTTTACCTATTTTTTTTCTCTTTGTTGAAATTCTCACTATATCCTTCTTTTCTTCTCCTGACGTGGGTGAGCATCTTTATAATCATTACTTTAAATGATTTTTTCCCCCAGGTAGAATGCTTATTTCTATTTTATCTAGTTCTTTCTCTGATGTGTCTTGTTATTTCATTTGTAACATATTGTTTCCTTATGTTTCCTATTTCTCTGTGCATTTCTGTTGACTAGGTTCAGTTCATTCCATTTCCTGGCCTTAGACACAGGGCTTTCTACAGCAGATGGCCTATAGGGCCCAGCACACCTCCCCTCTGGCCAGCGGAGCCAGATGCTGCAGGGGTGTCCCCTCTGTGGGCTGCTTCACAGTTCCAACCAGTAACCACTAATTTGTTCTCTATAACTCTACTAGTATTTTGTTATTAATATATACATTCCTTTCTTGCATTTTTTAGATTCCACATATAATTAAGAACATAGAGTTTTCACTAGATTATTTCAGCAAGTATAATATACTCTGGGACCAGTCATCTTGTTGCAAGTGGCAGAATTTGCAATGACTGAGTAATAGTCTACACATCACATCTTCTTTATACATTGATCTGTTGATGGACACTTCCATACTGTTTTCTGTAGTATCTGTTAACAGTTTACATCCCACCAATGGCATAGCAGGCCTCCCTTTTCTCCTCATCCTCTCCAGCATTTATTGTTGGTAGACTTTTTAATAACGACCATTCTGACAGGTGCAAGGTGATACCTCATGTAGTTTTGATTTGCTTGTCTCTATATGAACATTAGTTGCTCAGTCACATCTGACTCTTTTGCAACCCCATGGACTGTAGCCCTCTGGGCTCCTCTGTCCATGGAATTCTCCAGGCAAGAATACTGGATTGAGTAGCCATTCCCTTCTCGAGGGGATCTTCCTAACCCAAGGATTGAACCTGTGTCTTCTATGTTACAGGCAGATTCTTTACCATCTGAGTCACTGGGGAAGCCCCTTGCATGTCTCTTAGAAGCACTTAATATTCATAAACCTGCAAGGCTGTAAATGACATTTTCCCTCAAGAAATGCCCTGGGGTAGATAATTGAAGGATTCAAAACAGAGCAGACTTTCAAGATGCCAATTTCAAGAGGTAAATTTTATTCACACGGCTTAAAAAAAAATGGGTACTTGAAAAGATGCAAAACATTGCTAATTATTAGAGACATGCATGTATTAGAGACCAGTCCCCTGTAGCGTGCCAGGCTCCTTTGTTCATGGAATTTCCAAGGCAAGAATACTAGAGTAGGTTGTCATTCACTTCTCCAGGGGGTCTTCCTGACTCAGGGATTGAACCCCGGTCTCCCACATTGCAGGCAGATACTCTACCACTTGAGCCACCAGGGAAGCCCTTCTTAGATTCTGTCCTCATATAGGTTATTACAGAGTGTTGGGTAGAGTTCCCTCTGCTGTATCATAGGTCCTTGTGGACTAGATATTTTATAAGTACTAGTGTGTACCTGTTAATCCCAACTTCTTAATTCATCCCTTCCACCCACCTTTCTGCTGTGGTAACCCAAAGTTTGTTTTCTAAGTATGTGAGAATGTTTCACTCTGTACATTAGTTCAGGGGTATCAGTCTTGAGATTCCACCTATAAGTGACACAATACGATATTGGTCTTCCTTTATCTGACTTCTCTAAGCATGTTCACCTCTAGGTTCACCCATAATGAAATGGCATTATTTCATTCTTTTTTATGGCTGAGTAAAATTTCATTCTCTATATATACCATTTCTTTATCTGTTCATCTGTTGATGAACATTTTGACTGCTTCCATGTCTTGGCTATTGTAAATAGAACTGCAGTGAAAGTTGGGTTGTTTTTTTTTTTAAAAATATGATTTTCTCCAGACACACAAACAGGAATGGGACTGTTGATTCAATGGCTGTAATTTTAGCTTCTTAAAGAACTTGCATACTGTTCTCCATAGTGGCTTTTATCAGTTTGCATTCCCACCAACAATAAAGGAAGGTTCCCTTTTCTCCATGCCCTCTCCAGCATTAATTGTTTGTAGGTTTTTTAATGATGACCATTCTGACTGTGGTAAGGTGATACCTCATTGTAGTCTTGATTTGAATGTCTCTAATAATTAGCGATATTGATCAACATTTTGTGTGTGTGTGTGTGTGTGTGTGTTTTAAAGAAAACACTTTATTTATTTATTTTTATTGGTTTTGCCATACAATGACATGACATCGCCATGGGTGTACATATGCTCCCCCTCCAGAACCCCCCTCCCTCCTCCCTCCCGACTCCCTCTCCCTGGGAAATCTCGGTGCACCAGCCCCGAGCAACAATCCTGGGCTGGGGATTGATTTCATATATGATACTTAACATGTTTCAATGCCATTCTCCCATATCATCCCACCCCTGCCCTCATCCACAGAGTCCACGAGTCTGTTCTATACATCTGCGTTCCTTTTGCTGTCTCGCATGCAGGGTTCTCGTTACCGTCTTTCTAAATTCCATATATATGCGTTAGTATACTGTATTGTTTTTCCTTCTGGCTTACTTCACTCTGGATAATAGGCTCCAGTTCCTTCCACCTGAGTAGAACTGATTCAAATGAATTTTTTTTTTAATGCTGAGTGTGTGTGTGTTTTAACAGAGTGAGTAAAATTTGCCTCTTGTAACTGGCTTATTGAAAATCTCCCCTGTTTGGATTTCTCCTGCTATTACCTATTGCAGGATATTTCTGGGTGACAGGTATTATTTACAGCTCTGAAGTCCTTGTAAATGCCCCAAAGCACGGGTGTTAAACTTGCTGTTACAGAAACTGTGAGAAGGCAGCAGGATTTCTTCCTGCCCAACTCTTGATGCTTGGACCAAAAGAGCCACAGTGGAAGTCGTGTTCTGGGTGATAAAGTAGGGTAGAATGTGTCAGAACAAATAAGCAAAAGCTTGTGTCTCGTTACTTCTTATTTTTTGAGTTAATTTTTGGTTTTTATTGGTGTGAAGTTGATTTACAGTGCTTTGTTGTAGGTGTACAGGAACTTGTTCAGTTGTGCTTATACATATATGTATTCTTTTTCAGATTCTGTTCCCATTGTTGAGTAGAGTTCCATGGGCTATACAGAAGGTCCTTGTTGATTATCTATTTTAAGTGTGTGTCTGTTAATCCCACCTCTTGTTTTTCATTCCCCTTCACCTTTCCCCTTTGGTAACCAGCCGTTTGTCTTCTAAGTCTATAAGTATGTTTCTCTTTTGTACATTAGTTCAGGGGTATAATTTATAAATTCTAACTATAAGTGATATCATATGATATGGGTCTCTGTCTTCATTAAGCATGATCGACTTATAGTTCCTTCCATGGTGCTGCAAAAGGCATTCTTTCATATTTTTGTGGTTGAGTAATATTCCATTTTGTTATATGTACAACTTCTTTAACCATTCATCTGTGAATGGATATTTTGTTGTTTCCATGTTTTGGCTATTGTAAATGGAATTGCATGTGTGTTTTCCAATTTTAGATTTCACTGGATACAGGTCCAGGAGTGGGACTGCCAGATCATATGGTGGCTCTAGTTTTAGTGTTATTTTTTTTTTTTAAGATTTCCATATTGTTCACCATGGCTTACCATAGTGGCTGATACCAGTTTATATTCCCACCAAGAGCATGGCAGGATTCCCTTTTTTCTTCACCTTCTCCAGCATTTATTGTTTATAGACATTTTAACTGTACTATTCTACCCCATGTGAGGTGATATCTTGTTTTAGTTTTGATTTGCTTGTCTCTAATGATTAGCGATATTGAGCATCTTTTCAGGTGTTTTTTTATTTTATGCACTGTAAATAAACTATACCTCTTGAAGCTGGCTTTTTGAAAATCTGCTCTGTTTTGAACTTTTTTTCAAATGACCAACCCCAGGATATTACCTGAGGGTAGGTGTCATTTACAGCATTGTTACTATGAAGTGCCGGAAAGAACTGATTTTAAATCTGCTGCTTCACAAACAGCAGGGTTTACAGGGCAGCAGGATTTCTTTATCCCTACCTGTGCTTACTGGAAAAACACAGCTATGGTGGAAATTGCATTCCTGGGCTTAAATTAGAGGACAACGTGTGTCTCATAACATTTTGCTTTCTTTTCAATTTAATTTTTAGCTTTTATTGTAATAAATTTTTTAAAAAATCTTAATTGAAAGATAATTACTTTACAGAATTTTGTGGTTTTCTGTCACACATCAACAAGAATCAGTCATAGGTACACCCATGTTCCCTCCCTCCCAGACCTCCCTCCCATCTCCCTCCCCATCCCACCTTACAGCTTGTCACAGTGCCCCGTTTGAGTTCCTTGAGTCATACAGCAAATTCCCATTGGCTATCTATTTTACATATGGTATTGTAAATTTCTGTTACTCTCTCTATACATCTCCCCTATTGTAGTAAATTTGATTTACAGTTAATTTTGTTGTAGGTATACAGAAAGCTGCTTCAGGAACATATACATATTCTATTTCAGATTTTGTTCTCATTTAGGTTATTACAGAGTGCTGAGTAGTTTCCTGTGCTAAATAGTAGGTCCTTATTGATTAGGTATTTTATATGTGCTAGTGTGTATCTATAAATACTCACCTCTTTTCTTCCTCTTACTTTTCCCCTCAGTAACTATGCATCAGTTTCTTAGCGTTTGAGTCTTTTTATCCCTTATACGTGAGTTCAGAGGTATCAATGTTTAGATTCCACCTGTAAGTGATATCATATACGTGTCTTTATCTTTCTCTGTTAAGTATAATCATCTCTAGTTCCATCCATGTTCCTGCAAAAGGCATTAATTCATATTTTTATTTTTATGTTTAAGCATGTTTATTATCTATAATAGCAAAATTGGAAACATCTTAAGAGTTTAACTATTTTTTTTATTAGTTTTGCCATACAATGACATGATATCGCCATGGGTGTACATACGCTCCCCCTCCAGAACCCCCCTCCCTCCTCCTTCCCTCCTCCCTCCTCCCTCCCCCCCGGGAAATCTCGGTGCAGCAGCCCAGAGCATCAATCCTGGGCTGGCGATTGATTTCACATATGATAATTAACATGTTTCATTGCCATTCTCCCATATCTTCCCACTCCTGCCCTCATCCACAGAGTCCACGAGTCTGTTCTATACGTCTGCGTTCCTTTTGCTGTCTCGCATGCAGGGTTCTTGCTGCCATCTTTCTAAATTCCATATATATGCGTTAGTATACTGTATTGTTGTTTTTCCTTCTGGCTTACTTCACTCTGGATAATGGGCTCCAGTTCCGTTCACCTGAGTAGAACTGATTCAAATGAATTTTTTTTTAATGCTGAGTAATATTCCATTGTGTATATGTACCACAGCTTTCTTATCCTTTCGTCAGTTGATGGGCATCTAGGTTGCTTCCATGTCCTGGCTATTGTAAACAATGCGGTGATGAACATTGGGGTACACGTGGCTCTTTCAATTCTGGTTTCCTCGGTGTATATGCCCAGCAGTGGGATTGCTGGGTCATATGGCAGGTCTATTTGCAGTTTTTAAAGGAATCTCCACACTGTTTTCCATAGTGGCTGTACTAGTTTGCATTCCCACCAACAGTGTAAGAGGGTTCCCTTTTCTCCACATCCTCTCCAGCATTTATTGCTTGTAGATTTTTGGATGGCAGCCATTCTGACTGGTGTCAAGTGGTACCTCATTGTGGTTTTGATTTGCATTTCTCTGATAATGAGTGATGTTGAGCATCTTTTCATGTGTTTGTTAGCCATTTTTATGTCTTCTTTGGAGAAATCTTTGTTAAGTTCTTTGGCCCACTTTTTTTTTTTTTTTCATCAAACCTTATGTTTTATTTTTTTTATTTATTTTTTTTTTTAATTTTATTATTTTTTTTAGTTATTGTTTCAGCCATACATTGTTATGATATCACCATGGGTTTACATATGCTTCCCCTCTGGGTCCCCCCTCCCTCCTCCCTCCCCCCCGGGAAATCTCGCTGCACCAGTCCCGAGCATCAATCCTGGGCTGGCGATTGATTAGACACATGACAATTAACATGCTTCAATGCCCTTCTCCCATCTCATCCCACCCTTACCCTCATCCACAAAGTCCACAAGTCTATTCTATACATCTGCGTTCCTTTTGTTGTCTCCCATGTTGGGTTCTCATTACTGTCTTTCTAAATTCCATATATATGTGTCAATATACTGTATTGTTGTTTTTGCTTCTGGCTTACTTCACTCTGGATAATGGGCTCCAGTTTCGTCCATCTGAGTAGAATTGCTTCAAATGAATTTTTTTTTAATGCTGAGTAATATTCCATTGTGTATATATACCACAGCTTTCTTATCCATTCGTCAGTTGATGGGCATCTAGGTTGCTTCCATGTCCTGGCTATTGTAAACAATGCAGCGATGAACATTGGGGTGCACGTGGCTCTTTCAATTCTGGTTTCCTCGGTGTATATGCCCAGCAGTGGGATTGCCGGGTCATATGGCAGGTCTATTTGCAGCTTTTTAAGGAACCTCCACACTGTTTTCCATAGTGGCTGTACTAGTTTGCATTCCCACCAACAGTGTAAGAGGGTTCCCTTTTCTCCACATCCTCTCCAGCATTTATTGCTTGTAGACTTTTGGATGGCAGCCATTCTGACTGGTGTAAAGTGGTACCTCATTGTGGTTTTGATTTGCATTTCTCTGATAATGAGTGATGTTGAGCATCTTTTCATGTGTTTGTTAGCCATTTTTATATCTTCCTTGGAGAAATGTCTGTTAAGTTCTTTGGCCCACTTTTTAATTGGGTTGTTTATTTTTCTAGAATGGAGCTGCAGGAGTTGTTTGTAAATTTTTGAGATTAATTGTTTGTCTGTTGCTTCATTGGCTATTATTTTCTCCCATTCTGAAGGCTGTCTTTTCACCTTGCTTATAGTTTCCTTTGTTGTGCAAAAGCTTTTAATTTTAATTAGGTCCCATTTGTTTATTCGTGTTTTTATTTCCAATATTCTGGGAGGTGGGTCATGGAGTATCCCGCTTTGGATTATAGCAGAGAGTGTTTTGCCTATGTTATCCTCTAGGAGTTTTATAGTTTCTGGTCTTATGCTTAGATCTTTAATCCATTTTGAGTTTATCTTTGTGTATGGTGTTAGAAAGTGATCTAGTTTCATTCTTTTACAAGTGGCTGTCCAGTTTTCCCAGCACCACTTGTTAAAGAGGTTGTCTTTTCTCCATTGTATATTCTTGCCTCCTTTGTCAAAGATAAGGTGTCCATAGATGCGTGGATTTATCTCTGGGCTTTCTATTCTGTTCCATTGATCTATGTTTCTGTCTTTGTGCCAGTACCATACTGTCTTAATGACTGTGGATTTGTAGTATAGCCTAAAGTCAGGTAGGTTGATTCCGCCAGTTCCATTCTTCTTTCTCAAGATTGCTTTGGCTATACGAGGTTTTTTGTATTTCCATACAAATTGAGAAATTATTTGTTCTAATTCTTTGAAAAAGACCTCTGGTAGCTTGATAGGAATTGCATTGAATCTATAGATTGCTTTAGGTAGTATACTCATTTTCACTATATTGATTCTTCCAATCCACGAACACGGTACATTTCTCCATCTGTTTGTGTCCTCCTTGATTTCTTTCATCAGTGTTCTATAGTTTTCTATATACAAGTCTTTTGATTCTTTAGGTAGAAATACTCCTAAGTATTTTATTCTTTTTGTTTCGATGGTGAATGGGATTGTTTCCTTAATTTCTCTTTCTGATTTCTCACTGTTAGTGTATAGGAATGCCAGGGATTTCTGTGTGTTGATTTTGTATCCTGAAACTTTGCTATATTCACTGATTAGCTCTAGTAATTTTCTCGTAGAGTCTTTAGGGTTTTCAATATAGAGGATCATGTCATCAGCAAACAGAGAGAGTTTTACTTCTTCTTTTCCAATCTGTATTCCTTTGATTTCTTTATCTGCTCTGATTGCTGTGGTTTGGCCCACTTTTTAATTGGGTCGTTTATTTTTCTAGAATGGAGCTGCAGGAGTTGTTTGTATATTTTTGAGATTAATTGTTTGTCCATTGCTTCATTGGCTATTATTTTCTCCCATTCTGAAGGCTGTCTTTTCACCTTGCTTATAGTTTGCTGTGTTGTGCAGAAGCTTTTAATTTTAATTAGGTCCCATTTGTTTATTCGTGCTTTTATTTCCAATATTCTGGGAGGTGGGTCATAGTGGATCCCGCTTTGGTTTATGTTGGCGAGTGTTTTGCCTATGTTTTCCTCTAGGAGTTTTATAGTTTCTGGTCTTATGCTTAGATCTTTGATCCATTTTGAGTTTATCCTTGTGTATGGTGTTAGAAAGTGTTCTAGTTTCATTCTTTTACAAGTGGCTGTCCAGTTTTCCCAGCACCACTTGTTAAAGAGATTGTCTTTTCTCCATTGTATATTCTTGCCTCCTTTGTCAAAGATAAGGTGTCCATATATGTGTGGATTTATCTCTGGGCTTTCTGTTTTGTTCCATTGATTTATATTTCTGTCTTTGTGCCAGTACCACACTGTCTTAATGACTGTGGATTTGTAGTATAGCCTAAAGTCAGGTAGGTTGATTCCTCCAGTTCCATTCTTCTTTCTCAAGATTGCTTTGGCTATACGAGGTTTTTTGTATTTCCATACAAATTGTGAAATTATTTGTTCTAATTCTATGAAAAAGACCTCTGGTAGCTTGATAGGAATTGCATTGAATCTATAGATTGCTTTGGGTTGTATACTCATTTTCACTATATTGATTCTTCCAATCCACGTACACAGCACATTTCTCCATCTATTTGTGTCCTCTTTGATTTCTTTCATCAGTGTTTTATAGTTTTCTATATACAAGTCTTTTGTTTCTTTAGGTAGAAATACTCCTAAGTATTTTATTCTTTTTGTTTCGATGGTGAATGGAATTGTTTCCTGAATTTCTCTTTCTGTTTTCTCATTGTTAGTGTATAGGAATGCCAGGGATTTCTGTGTGTTGATTTTGTATCCTGAAACTTTACTATATTCACTGATTAGCTCTAGTAATTTTCTGGTAGAGTCTTTAGGGTTTTCTATGTAGAGGATCATGTCATCTGCAAACAGAGAGTTTTACTTCTTTTCCAATCTGGATTCCTTTAATTTCTTTATCTGCTCTGATTGCTGTGGCCAAGACTTCTAAAACTATGTTGAATAGTAGTGGTGAGAGTGGGCACCCTTGTCTTGTTCCTGATTTCAGGGGAAATGCTTTCAGTTTTTCACCATTGAGGATAATGTTTGCTGTGGGTTAATTCATATTTTTATGGCTGAGTAATATTCCATTGTCTGTATATACAACTTCTTCATCCCTTCATCTGTTGATGGATATTTTTGCTGTCTCCATGTTTTAGATACTGTGAATGGAACTGCACCAAACGTTGAGTGTGTATGTGTTTTCAAATTCTGGCTTTCACCAGCTGTATGCCCAAAGGTGGAACTGCCAGATAATTTGATAGATATAGTTTTGGTTTCTTTAGAAATCTCCATACAGCTCACCATAGTAAACCAAGGTGGTCGTTACCAGTTTACCAGCAACAGAAAAAGAGGGTTCTCTTATCTTTACCTTTTCCAGCATTTACAGTTTGTATACTTTTTAGTCATGGCTATCCTAACTTATGAGAGGTGATACCTGCTTGCACTTTTGATTTGCCTATCTCTAATAATTAGTGGTGTTGAGCATCTTTCGAGGTGGTTTTTAAAATCTCAACCCTGTTAGTTAAATTTACCCTTTGTTATTAACCTCTAGAATGTTGTCCTGATGAATTCTTTTTCCATACCTCACCCAGGATATTTCTTGAGGGACAACGTCATTTACAGCCATGTAGGACTTCTGACTATTCAGGGCTCAGAAGCAATGGTTTTGGAGTTGCTGTTAGGGAAGCGTCAACAAGGAGGCAGCATTTTTTCAGGCCCAACTTTGGTTAATGGGACAACCAAAGACTTAGTGAAACTGTGCTTCCTGGGCTGTCATTTGGAATTTCTTTTGCCAAAAAAAGGCTCAAGGGCTTTTGTCTTTTGATTTCTTCCCCCTTACCCTTTAGCTCTGGGACAAATCTGAACACCTGGACAATTGCTGGCTTGCGAATGCTGTCTTAAACGGTGGTAGTGGTTTAGTTGCTAGGTTGTGTCAGGCTCGTTGCAACTGCATGGACTGTAGCCTGCCAGGATCCTCTATGCCTGAGATTTCCCAGGCAAAAACTGGAGGGGGTAGCCTTTCCCTTCTCCAGGGGCTCTTCCCAACCCAGGGATCGAAACTGCATCTTGTTTGGAAGGTGGATTCTTTTCCACTGAGCCACCTAGGAAGCCCAATGTCCTAAATCGAAGAGGCTTTTAAAAGAAGGAATCTGTAGTAGGGATCTACATCCCTGGGAGACCTGGAGAACAGCTAGATTTTCAAAGCTCTTAGAGCCCAGGGGCTCCTCCAGGCTTTGGATGCATAAGCTTGGTTTGTCTCTTGGAATCCCCAGTTGCATCTTAAATTGTGTTCCCACACAGAGGGGAAAAGCATTACAGGCCTGAAAGGGGTCTCATGTGCTGGGACATCTTCCTCTCCTCCCTGAAGCCCAGGACATTGCAGCCTTGGGATCCAAACCTGCTTAGGCTGCGGGGATGTGACACCAGTGAGGGAAAGCAAGGTTAGAGAGGAGTAGAGAGTGCAGTTGTCTTTTCTGTTACTTTTAATTTTTTATAGCAGTATCCTTGATTTATTTTTTGTTTTGTTTATTTTAGGTATCTAGTAAAGGGATTCATTGATACATCTACACATGGAATTTTTTAGAGCTTCTGACCCATATGGGTTATTAAAGCATGTTGAGAAGAATTCATTGCTATAGATTAGGATTTTGTTGATGATTCATTTTATGTATATATTAGTGAGTATAAGTTTCCTCCCACCTGCCAAGTTTTTTCCTCATACTATTTCCCTTTGGTAAGTGTAAGTTTCTGAGTCCCTTTTCTAAAGTAGCTCATTGCTATGAGTATTTCAATTGTACCTCTAAATGATATCACATGGTGTTTGTCTTTCTCTAATTTATTTTATTTAGTATGATCATCTCTGGGAAAATTGATGTTGCTGAGAAGGACAATATTTCATTTCTCCTTAGGGTTGAACAAGTTTCATTTCTCCCTGTACCACTTCCTCCTATTCCTTTCATCTTCCCAAGGACATTTTGCCCACTTCGATGCCTTGGCTATTGTAAATAGTGAGTGGTTTGATGAATGCTGGCATCCTGTGTCTTTTGGAATTAAGGCTTTCTCCAGATATATTCCAAGCTTAGAAATACATGATCAACTGACAGCTATATTTCTAGTCTCCTAAGGAACATCCATAGTGTTCCTGTTTTGGCTCTATACACTTTGGATTTTATGAGAGTGTAGGAGTACTGTTCCTCAAAAATTCTTTGAACATTTGTTGTTTGTAAATGCTAAAATTATGATTACTCTGACTGGAAGGAAATGATATCCTGCAGCAATATTCAATCATGTCTCCTTAACCTTTATCAGAGATAATTTTATTCAAGACTTTCTGTTTCCTTAAACTTCTGTTACTTTTAAATATTGTAAATTATATTTATCTGTTGAGATTGGCTTCAGGAAGGCTGTCCTGATTTGCATTGTTTTTCCCATGATTGCCACTCATTGAATATTTCTTGAGAGCCAGTGCCTTTTCCTCCAAGCAGGCTTGTGAATATTCAGACCCCAGGAGCAGATTGACACTAGCAGTTAAAACAACACCCACAAGGTGGCAGCACTTTCTCACGCCCAACTCTTGTAGCTGGGGAAAGCCGAGCCCTAGTGTAGTGACAGAGGATGGCATCACCAACTCGATGGACACGAGTTTGAGTAAACTCTGGGAGTTGGTGATGGACAGGGAGGCCTGACATGCTGCAGTCCATGGGGGTGCGAAGAGTCGGACACAACTGAGCGACTGAACTGAAGTTTATCTGGGCTTCCAGGTTGTCATTGGGAATGTCGTGGGCCGGAAAAACGCGTGAGGGCTTCTGTTTTCCCAGGGCTTCCCTCTCAGCCCTCACCGCGGGAACAAGTCTGAAGTCCTGCATCAAGACCCCCTGGAGGGTGTTGTCCTACCTAGGGGAGGCCCTTGAAACAGGGAAGCTGCTTTAAGGATCTCTATTACCTGGAGAGGAGAGCAGCTGGGTTTTCCAAACGGCACGAAAATTGGGTTGGGTCCTGGCTGGTCTATCTGCATGGGGAAATTTGTGTTCCCATGCAGGTCTGAAAGGGGCTCAAACGCTGGCACATCCTCCCTTCCTCTCTGAATCCCACCATATTTCAGCCTTGGGATCCCAGCCTGTTGAGGCCACAGGGAGGTGACAACAATTGGGCTAAAGGCCTTTAGAGAGGAGTAGAGAGTGCAGTTCTTTTTTATTATTTTTCTTGTTTCTTTGTTCCATTTTAAAATTTGTAGACGTATCACTGATGTACAGTGTGTGTTTGTTGTATGTGTGCAGACAGGCAATTCATCCGTCGTCCCCTTCTCCTCCTGCCTTCAATATTTCCCAGCATCAGGGTCTTTTCAAATGAGTTAGCTCATTGCATCAGGTGGCCAAAGTATTGGAGTTTCAGCTTCAACATCAGTCCTTCCAATGAATATTCAGGACTGATTTCCTTTAGGATGGACTGGTTGGATCTCGTTGCAGTCCAAGGGACTCTCAAGAGTCTTCTCCAACACCACAGACATCAATTCTTTGGCACTCAGTTTTTTTTATAGTCCAAGTCTCACATCCATACATGACTACTGGAAAAACCATAGCCTTAGTGAGATGGACTTTTGTCAGCAAAGTAATGTCTCTGCTCTTTAATATGCTATCTAGGTTGGTCATACCTTTTCTTCCAAGGAGTAAGTGGGTTTTAATTTCATGGCTGCAGTCACCATCCTTGCTGCTGCTGCTCAGTTGCTTCAGTCGTGTTTGACTCTGTGCAACCCCATAGATGGCAGCCCACCAGGCTCCCCCGTCCCTGGGATTCCCCAGGCAAGAACACTGGAGTGGGTTGCCATTTCCTTCTCCAATGCATGAAGGTGAAAAGTGAAAGTGAAGTCACTCAGTCGTGTCCGATTCCTAGTGACCCCATGGACTGCAGCCCACCAGGCTCCCCTGTCCATGGGATTTTCCAGGCAAGACGACTGGAGTGGGGTGCCACTGCCTTCCCCGTCACCATCCTTAGGGGAGGCCTTTTAAAGAAGGAGGCGGGAGTAGGGATCCAGATCACCTGGAGACCAGCTGGCTTTTCAAGTCTCTTGCAG
>ML662438.1:5369208-5408195 GCA_007570785.1 Antilocapra americana
ATATGGGTCATGGCTGATTCATTTCTCTAATCCTTTACTGTGTATTCCGCTGAAGGGATTATCCTAAGTATTTTATGTAAGTGAGTTTATTACCTCAAGGTGTTAAATCAGAAACTATTGACAATTAGGCTAAGATTTGAATGCAAGTCATGGAGTTAGGAGAAGGAACAAGTAGTGACCCTCAACCCACCCGCTGCATCTACCATCACCCCTCCTCCATCCCTCTACTCCATTGTTCTCTGTTGTTCTTTGTGACCTCAATATCTCTGCCCCGTGACCTCTGGATATCTCCAGAATTAATTCCTCGCCTTCCTGGCTCCTTTACTGCTCTCCCACTTCCATCCTGTGCATTTTAGACGTCCATCCCCATGGCCCTCTAGCCCCTGGATTCCTGAGCTCCCAGCCTAGCCCTCCTCTCTGCTGCTCCCAAAGCTCTGACTCTTCACATCCCCTTCTCCCTGCCCTCTATCTGTCTCTTGTTCTGATGACGTCAGCCATTTCTCATATCCTGTTACGACTAATGCCCTCAAATATTCGGTCATCAGTTATCAAGTGTCCTTAGTGTGCTCATGATCTTGCACTCTTTCCCCCAACCCCATAATTCCTGACTCTGCAATTTTTTGAAACAGTTTGAGAAGAATGGGTGTTAACTCTTCTTTAACTGGTAGAATTCACCTGTGAAGCCATCTGCTCCCGGACTTTTGTTTGCTGGAAGTTTTTTTTTTTTAATAATTGATTCAATTTTATTACAGATAATTCATTTAATAATATTTCCCATTTTTTCCTCATTCAGTCTTGGGTGATTGTGCATTTCTAGGAATTTGTCCATTTCTTCTAGATTGATTGTCCAATTCATCAGCATATGATTCTTCATAGCTGTCTCATGCTTGTTAGTATTTCTGTTGTGTCAGTTGTAGCTTCTCCTTTTTCATATCTGATTTTATTGATGTCAGCCTGCTCTTTTTTTTTCTTCATCAGTCTGGTTAAATTTTGTTTAAGTTTTCAGAGAACCAGCTCTCAATTTTATTGATCTTTTCTATTGATTTTCACTCTTATTTCTGCTCTAATCTCTTAGGTTTTCAAAAATTTTACCAACTTTGCCTTTTGTTCTTATTCTTGCTCCTTTGAGTATATGGTTAGGTTGTACATTTGAAATATTTCTTGTTTGCTCTGGTAAGCATGTATCACACTGTAAACTTCCCTTTTAGAACTGGCTTTGCTGTGTCTCAGAGGTTTGAATTTGTATTTTGATTTGTCTCTAGATACCTATTTCCTCTTTGATTTCTCCAATGATCCATTTGTTGTTTAGTAACATGTTATTTAGACTCCTCATGTTTATGTTTTTTGCAGTTATATTCTTATATTCAATTTGTAGTCCCAGAGCATTACATTTGGAAAACAAATACTCAATATGATTTCAATTTTCTTAAATTTAGTGAGGGTTCTTTTGAAGCCTCTCTTGTGATCTATCCTGGAGAAATTTCCATGTGCACTTGAAAAGGGAGCGTATTCTGTTTGTACATTCTGTTATATATCACTTCCCTTTATCCCCTGGTTGATTGATGGCCACTTGCATTGCCCTGTGGTGGCGGCTCACAGGTCTAAAGTCAGTCGTTCTGCCAGTGGACGAGCTGTGTCCATGCTGTTAGCTTGTCCAGAAATGTCCCAACACTGGCACTTGTAGACCATTTGTTTTGCGCAATGCTGGGTATTGGGTGTGTAACCTGGAAGGAGGATTCCAAAACAGCATTTGTCAGCACTGTTTCTATGTGTTAGAAAGAACATCTAAAAATGTCTGCCACCACTGTGCATGTCCCCAGGGTGAGCTGCAGTTGCCTCCTGCCTTTCCAGGAGACTCTCCAAGGTCATCAGGTGGGTCTGACCCAGGCTCCTATCATATACTACTTCTTCCCTGGGTCCCAGAGTATGTAAGACTTTTGTGCGTTCCCATTAAGAGTGAAGTTTCTATTTCCCCCTCCTCTCTGGGACTCCTGAAATAGTCTCACTGGCCTTCAAACCCAAATTCTCTGGGGGCTAGTTTTCCCAGGGCAGGACCCCCAGGCTGAGGAGGCCAGCATGGGGCTTGAATCTCTCTCTCCATTGAGAGAACCTCTGCAATTTAAATTATTTCCCCATTTGGGAGTTGTCAGTCTAGGAGTATGGGACCTGACTATATCACAGCTCCATCCCTACCACACATCTCATCAATCCTTCTTTATATCTTTAGTTGTAGAAGGCGTTTTCTGATAGGTTCCAGGTCTTTTTCATGGATGATTATTCAGGAAATATTCATAGTTTTTGTTTGCCTATAAGAAGAGGTGAGTTATGGGTCTTCCAATTTCACCATCTTCTCCCAGCTCTCCAATGTGTTGTAGTTTTGATTTTTTTTTCCTGCAATTTAATCTTTGAACTTTTGACTTTTCTCTGTAATTACACAACAGAAGGTAATATATATCTAATTATATGGCATCATTGTTTAGGCATGTTATAGAGTTTTTCTATTGAAATTTAATTAATATATAAAGTCATGTTAATTACAGGGATACAACACAATGATTCAACATCTGTATACATTGCAAAATGATCAGCATAATTAGTCTAGTTACTATCTATCATCATAACAATTTACAAAATTAACTTTTTTCCATTGAGAACTCAACAGTTACTTTCTTAGTCAATTATTATACTACCAATTTGGAAGTAGCTAAGTCACCATACTATACATTTTTTAAATTTTCTTTACTTTATTGTGTTGGTTTTCTCCATACATTGACATGGGTATACATATGCTCCCCCTCCAGAACCCCCCTCCCTCCTCCCTCCTGATTCCCTCCCTCTGGGTCATACATTTTTTTTAAACGTTTCAAAAATACATTTATTTCTTAAAAGTTAACATGTGCATAATAGGAAACCAAAAAGCACAAGAAGTAAAAAACAAAGTCATTCATAATCACAAGCAGTTAATCATTTGACATGTCCTTCTAGGTCTCACTTGTGTATTTTCACAACTAAGCATCCATTTTTATGTAATTAAGACCATACAGTTATGTATCATGCTGTTTCACACATCATGAATGTTTACCATTTCAAAGTCCCAAAGCTATGAGTATTTTGATAACCAAGAATACACTACACCAACTCAATTTGGAAGGAAAAGAAAATGTAATCTTGCCTTTCTTGGCAACAAAAATTTCTAAGACAAAAATGGCAACAGGTGGAATTTGTAGCTCTTGACCCCTGTCACCCATTTGTGCAACCCTCTACCGCACTTCCCTTCTGGCACCATCAATCTATGTATTCATGAGCTTTTTGTTTTAGGTTCCACATAATAGTGATCATACAGTGATTGTCTTTATCTGATGTACTTCACTGAAACTGATAATCCTAAGATTTATCCAGGTTGTCACAAATGGCAATATCTCATTCTTTTTTATGGCTGAACAATATTCTAATGTATGTATAGAAATATTCAGACATATGCATATATACACATATATACATACATATATCACATCTATACATTCATTTATAGATATTTATGTATCCAATTTATGTATATATACATGTGTACAGGAGTATTCAGACACAGGCACACATGTATATTCTCATATATATGTGTCTGTATATATATGTGTGTGTATGTATATATGTATACATATATATATGGATATATACATATATATATCACATCTTTTTCAATTCATCTGTCAGTGGCTCTCAGGATGTTTCCATACCTTGGCTACTGGAAATAATGCTGTAATGAACATGGGGGTACATGTGTATTTTCCAATTAGTGTTTCCTTTTTTTCCAGATAAATATCTAAAGTAGCACTGCATTATTGTATAGTATATTTTTAATTTTTTGAGGAATTCCCATATTGTTTTCCGTAGTGACTCAACCTATTTACATTCCCACCAACAGTATGCTAGAATTCGCTTTTATCCACATTCTCATCACCACTTTTATTTTTTGTCTTTTTGATAATAGCCAGGTGTGAGGTTATATGTCATTTCGATTTGCATTTTCCCAATTTAAGTGATGTTGAGCATTTTTCTTGTGTCTGTTGGACATCTATGTAGATATCTACTTTGGAAAAAAATGTATATTTACATTTTCTGGCCACTCCAGTTTTTAGCAGGACTTTTTTTTTGTTGCTGTTTTTCTTTTTTCATTATAGAGCTGTATGGATTTTAATATTTTGGATATTAGCCCCTCATTTGTATGTGATCTGCAAATATCTTCTGTCACTCAGTAGTTTCTGTTTTTGTTGATGGTTCCTCTGTGCATAAGCTTTTTAGTTTCATGTCCTACCATTTGCTTTTATTGTTTTCACTTTTTTTTGTCAGATTCAAAAATTCATCTCGAAGACCTATGTCAAGGAACTTACCACATTTACATTTTCTTCTATGAGTTTTATGGTTTTATATCTTCCATTCAAGTCTTTAACTCATTTTATTTTTTGTGTATGGTGTTCGATAGTGGTCCAGTTTCATTTGTTTTCATGTGGCTGCCAGTTTTCCCAACAATGTTTATTAGAGAGATTACTGTATTTCTTCATTGTGTGTTCTTTGCTTCTTTGTCATATGTTAATTGACCATATATGCTTAGGTTTGTTTATTTTCTCTGTTATGTTAGTTCTATACTGTCTTTATCGCCATAGCTTTGTAATAGAATTTCATATCGTGAAGCACACAGCCTCTAGTTGTCTTTTTTTCCCCCTCATGGTTGCTTTCACTGTTTAAATTCTTCTGTAGTTCCATGCAAATTTTATATTTGTTTGTTCTATTTCTGTGAAAAATGCTACTGACATTTTGAAAAATGCTACCAAACTTGAATATTGCTTTGGGAAACATGATCATTTTAACAGTATAAATTATTATAATTCATAATAATATAAAGACTATCTTTGTATTTATTTGTGTTGTCTTCAATTTCTTTCCTTTACATCTTGTAGTTTTTAGTACAGAGCTCTTTAACTCTCTTGGATAAATTTATTTTTAGGTATTTTTCTCCTGCAATTGTAAATGGAATTATTTTCTTTATGTCTTTTAGATATTTTGTTGTTAGTGTATAGATTTACAACTGATTTTATATGTTGATTCTGTATCCTGCAACTTGATCAGATTTATTAGTTCTCCCATTTTGTTGGCAGTCATATATATACAAGATCATCCATTTTGGGGGGAGTTCTATACAAGATCATGTTTTCTGAAAATAGAGAAAGCTTTGCTTCTTCCTCTCCATTTTGGAGACCTTTTCATTTCTTATTTTTGTGTCAGATTGCTCTTGGAATTCTCCAGGCAAGAATCCTGGAGGATGCAGCTGTTACCTCTCCAGGGGACCTTCCCAACCCAGGGACTGAACCCAGGTCTCCTGCATTGTAGGCGCGTTCTTTACCAGCTGAGCCACCAGGGAAGCCTGTTAGGACTAGAGTACTGTCTTTAATAAGAGTAGTGAATGTGGATATGCTTGTTCCTGATTTTTAAAGAAAAGCTTTCAGTTTTTCACCATTAGGTATAAGGTTAATTGTGGGTCTATACTGTATGGCCTTGTTTTGAGGTATGCTCCTTCCGTTTCCACCCTGAGAGCTTTTGTCACAAAGGGCATTGAATTTTGTCAAATGGTTTTTCTGAATCTACTGATAGGATCATATATCAATATTTATTCTGCATTATATTAACATTGGATATCACCCTTATTGATTTATATATATATATATATATAACTTATATATATCTTATATATGTTATATATAACAATAAGGTTGTGCCAACCTTCCATGCCAGGAGTAGATTCCACTTGTTAATGGTGTATAGCCTTTTAAATTTGCTGCTGAATTTGGTTATACTTTTGCTGAGAATTTTTGCATTTGCATCGTAATGGGTGCATTAGAAGCTTTAGACAAAATTCAATACCCATTCATGATAAAAACTCTAAACCAATTGGATATGAAGGAAATGTACCTCAACATAAATATGGCCATGTAACAAACCCATGAAAATTGAAAATTAGTTGAAAATTAGGTGAGTGAGGGAGTTCCCTATTGGTCCAGTGGTTAAGACTTCATGCTTCCACTTCAGAGGGCACAGGTTTTATCCCTGGTCAGGGATCTGAGACCCCACATGCTGCATGGTGTGGACAAAAATAAATAATGAAATGACAACATGTGATGCTCCAGTTTTGTTTATGTTGCCAAGATTGCTTTAGCTATGTAAGATCTTTTGTAGTTTCAAACAATTCTAGGATTTATTTTCTGTTTTTTTTTTTTAAAATTGCCATTATAATTTCAATATAAATGGCACTGAATATATAGATCTTTGGGGGTAGTATGAATAATTTATCAATATAAATTCTTCTAATCCATGAGCATGGAACATATTTCCATTATAGGGCTTTAATTTCTTTCATTAATATTTTATAGTTTTTAGTATATAGATGTTTCACCTCCCTTTTCAAATTTATTCCTGCGTATTTGTTTTTGATGTAATTGAAAATGGGATTGTTTCCAATTATATTTCTGATAGCATACTGTCCTTATGTAGAAAAACAACTACTTTTTTGTATTGATTTTGTATCTGCAAATTTCCTAAATTTGTTTAGTAGTTTTAGCAAAATTGGGAGGAAGGGTGGGTTCTTTAGGGGTTTCCAATATACTATCCCACTGAAAATGAAGACAGTTTTCCTTCTCTCTTTCCTTCTTGGATACTTTTTACTTCTTTTCTTGCCTAATTGTTTTGGCCAGGACATCTAGTGCTATGTTAAATAAATGTTACAGAGTGGATATCATTGTCTTATTCTGATCATAGAACAAAAGCTTTCAGCTTTTCCCCATAATACTATAATGAGTATTAGGTTGGCACAACCTTATTGTTAAAGATTTAATAAATCAGTAAGGTATTGGTATAAAAACAGACATATTCATCAGTGGCAAAGAAAAGAAACTCAGACATGTATTTTAATTAATTTATGACAAAGGACCAAAGAGGATACAGTGGTGAAGAGACAGTCTGTTCAACACCTGGTCTTTGGAAAACAAGAGCAATCTACAAATAAAAACCCCAAAATAAAAACTGGACACTTCTTATACCATACATAAAAGCCAACTATTAATAAAAATGGATTAAAGACCTAAATTTAAGACCTGAAATAAAACTCAGAAAGGGAAGACTCCTTAACATTGGTCTTGGCAATGACTTTCTGCTGTTGTTGAATTTGAAACCAAAAGCAAAAATACACAGAGAAACTATTTCAATTCATAATCTTCTTTGCTACAAAGGAAACCATAAAAAGAGATTAAAAGACAACCTTTAGGTTTGGGGGGAAAAAAAGACTTGGCTATTAGCCCCTTATTGACGTAATTTATAGAGCACATAAAGAACTTAAAACTTAGGAATTTTCTGACAGTCTAGTGGTTTGGTTCAGTTCAGTCACTCAGTCATGTCCAACTCTTCCAACTCCATGGATCGCAGCATGCCACATTTTCCTGTCCATCATCAACTCCCAGAGTTTGCTCAAACTCATGTCCATTGAGTCAGTTATGCCATCCAACCGTCTCATCCTCTGTTGTCCCCTTCTCCTCTTGCCTTCAATCTTTCCCAGCATCAAGGTCTTTTCCATTGAGTCAGTTGTTCCCGTCAGATGGCCAATGCATTGGAGCTTCAGCTTCGGCATCAGTCCTTCCAATGAATATTCAGGACTGATTTCCTTTAGGATTGACTGGTTGGATCTCCTTGCAGTCCAAGGGACTCTCAAGAGTCTCCTCCAACACTGCATCAAAAACATCAATTCTTCAGCACTCAGCCTTCTTTATGGAACAACTCTCATATCTAGAGATGACTTCTGGAAAAACCTTAGCTTTGACTGTATGGACCTTTGTCAGTAATGTCTCTGCTTTTTAATATGCTGTCTAGGTTTGTCACAGCTTTTCTTCCAAGGAGCAAGTGTCTTTTAATTTCACGGCTGCAGTCACCATCTGCAGTGACTTTGGAGCCCAAGAACATAAAATCTGTCCTGTTAGCATTATTTTCCCATCTATTTGTCATGAATTGATGGCACCAGATACCATGATCTTTTTTTGAATGCTGAGTTTTAAGCCAGCATTTTCACTCTCTCCTTTCACTTTCATCAAGATGCTCTTTAGTTCCTCTTCACTTTCTGCCATTAGGGTGGAATGTTATTGATATTTCTCTCTGGAATTTTGATTCTAGCTTGTGCTTCATCCAGCCTGGCATTTCTCATGATGTACTGTGCATATAAGTTAAATAAGCAGAGTGAAAATATACATCCTTGATGTACTGCTTTCCCAATTTGGAACCAGTCCATTGTTCCATGTCTGGTTCTAATTGTTGCTTCCTGACCTGCATACAGATTTCTCAAGAAACAGGTCAGGTGATCAGTGTTCCCATATCTTTCATAATTTTCCAGTTTTTTGTGATGCACACAGTCAAAAGCTTTGGCATAGTCAATGAAAGAGAAGTAGATGTTTTTCTGGAATTCTCTTGCTTTTTCTATTTTCCATTGGTGTTGGCAATTTGACCTCTGGTTCCTCTGCCCTCTTTAAATCCAGCTTGAACACCTGAAATTTCTCCGTTTATGTACTGTTGAAGCCTAGCTTGGAGAATTTTGAGCATCACTGTGCTAGTGTGAGATGGGTGCAATTGTGCAGTACTTTAGACATTCTTTGGCATTGCATTCTTTTGGATAAGAATCAAAACTGACTTTTTCCAGCCCTGTGGCCACTGCTGAGTTTGAAGTAGCTCAGCTGAAATTCCATCACCTCCACTAGCTTTATTAGTAGTGATGCTTCCTAAGGCCCACTTGACATCCCACTCCAGGATGTCTGGCTCTAGGTGAGTGATCACACCACTGTGGTTATCTGGGTCATTAAAATCTTTTTTTGTATAGTTCTGCTATTCTTGCCACTTCTTAATATCTTCTGTTTCTGTTGGTTTTAAGTGAATGCAAAAGTGATTCAATTATGTTTCTAAACATACAGGTTATTTTCAGCTTTGGTTTTCATAGACTTTATGGAAACAAGTTGAGTACAATTTCCTATGATATGGAGTCAGGCTAAGTTGGTGACCTGTTCTATTTATATGTGTGTGTGTGTGTATAAGTTTCAGCCAATCAGAATTTATCTCCTCCTCCCACCTTTCCTCTTTAATAAGACTGAGTATGTCTTCTAAAGTCTGAGTCTGTTTCTCAGTTGTGAACTGCTACATAAAATCCGCCTTCAAGTGTTATCACATGACACTTGTCTTTCTCCGCCGTATGTGCTTTCCTTCCTTCCTTCCATTCATGTTGCTGTGAAACATTTTTTGGTCATGTTTCTTTATGGCTTAGTTTACCTTGTCTCTCTGGAGTAGGTCTTCCTTATCCATTCATTGGTCCATGGACATTTGGCCTCTTAGTTGTCTTGACTTTTGTCAGTATTGGGTGACGTGGAGAATGTTGGGGTGCCTGTGTCTTCTCCAACAGAGGAGATTTTCTCTGCATAGAGGGCCTGGCATGGGTGTGCCTGATATGAATGCTTTATTTTTGTTTTCATAGTTTCCCAAGGAACCTCGGCACATTTGTCCAGGTAGCTCTTCACATTTGTCATTGCCAGGGACAGCTTAGGAACTTTCCCTTTACCCGGCACCCACCCCAGCAGTTGTGGTTCGTAAAAGTGATATTGATAACCCTTCCCTCTGACTGATGTGAGTTGATACCTCCTTGCCATTTCAGTCCCTTGTCTCTGATCATGAATGATGTAGACTAGGCTCCGGAGGGGGTTTCTTTCCTGTTGATTGTAAATAGTGTGTGGCGTGTTTCCCTCTTGAAATTGGCCTTTAAACTCGTTTGGGTTTCAGTTTTCGCAGTACCTTTCCCAGCCCATTTCCTGAGTGTTGGGGTCACTGACAGCCCCCAGGCCTTCTGAACGTTCCCTGCCCTGCAGCGGAGGTTTCAGTGTTGCTGTTACGAGATGTGTCCACAAGGCGGCAGCACTTCCGCATTCCCCACCCTCTTTAATGGGGCCAAAGGAGCCTTAGCGACCCTGGCCTTCCTGGGTTGTTATTTGGAATGCCAAGTGCCAGGGGATGGAGAAGGAAATGGCACCCTACTCCAGTATTCTTGCCTAGAGAATCCCGTGGACAGAGGAGCCCGGTGGGCTGCTGTCCATGAGGTCGCACAGTCGGACACGACTGAAGTGACTTAGCGGCAGCAGCAGCGGTGTCAGAAGAAAGCCGGTCTGACTTCTTACCCCCAACACTTGACTCGCGAAAAATGCTGACCGCTGCCAAATCAATGTGTTTGAGGTGGCAGTCAGTTTTAGGGGATGATTTTGAAAATAGCAACTGGTCTAGGGATCCTCATCAGCTGGAGACTGGAGACCAGCTGGCTTTTCAAAGCTTTTCATCACAGGGGCTTGACCATACTTGGGATGATCTGGGCTTGAATGTGCTCTTGGGGGATGGCGTGTGTGTGGAGACTGTGGTCCCAGGCAGATTGGACTGGGCAGCACAGGTGTAAAGGGGGCTCATGTTCTGGGGACACCTCCCTGAGTCCCAGGACATTCAGGCTGAGACCGAGCCTGGTCAGCCTGCAGAGATGAGACATTGGCCCAGGAAATGGTGGCTAGAAAGAAGTAGGGTAGGCAGCGGTTCTTGTCTTTTTTTTTTTTATTCCCGTCAGCTTTACATTTAATCTTTCTAGGAATACCTTGGTTTACAATGCTTGTTTCTTTCAGATGTACAGCAAGGAGTTTCATTATGCCTCTAAACATACCCATTATTTTCGGTTTCTGTACCCTTAGATGTTACTAAATCCAGCTGAGTCGAATTCCCAGTGATAATTCAGAAGATTTTCTGATGACTTATTTTATACACACACACAGAGCTATCTATTAGTGTGTATAGGTATCAACCACCTTCTAATTTTTCTTTCCTTCACACTTTTCCTGTTTGGAAACTCTGGCATCGATTTCTCTGTTCTAAATTCATTCATAGATGGGTTTTTTTATTGCATCTCAAAGTGATATCACAGGCTGGTTGCCAGTCTCTGTCTCGTTTATGTTACTGACTTCCATCCATGGTGCTGAGAAAGGCCTTATAAGCTTCGTCTTCAGGCCTAAGATTCCGTTGTTTCTCTGGGGCACTTCTTCCTTGTCCATTCGTCTGTTCATGGAACTTTGGGCCACTTCCGTATGGCGGCTCTTGTCAGTACTAAGTGCTGTGGGACATGTTCAGGGGCCTGTGTCCCTTCCAGTGAAGGAGTTTTGGGGATAGGGGTCCAGATGTGCGAATGCTGACGATGTGACTGCTGTACATTTTTTCCCTAAGGATCTTCTGCACTCTTGTCCATGTGGTCCTTTACAATTTGCATTTCCATCTGTGATAGCTTAGGAGCTACTTTTTCCCCCAGTGCTCACCCCGGCATTTGTTGTTCGTAAATATTTAAAGGAGAACCACTTTGTGTGGTGTCAGGGGATACTTCCTTGCCATTTTAAGTGTGTCTTGGTTGTCATGTGTCCTAGGTTTATCTTGCCAATGTTCTATAATTTGCTACACTGTGAGTGATATTTACCTCTTGAAACTGGCCCCCACAATTCATCCTGATTTCAGTTATTTTTGATTGTTCCCTGGGGCGTTTCTGAACGGCAACTGTCAGTTCCGTAGTGTAGGGCTTGGAAGTATTGTGTGCTCAGATGCTGAGGTGTCAGTGTTTCTGTTACCCGTAGCGTCTGAAGGCGATATGGCTGCTTCCTTTGGCGCTCTGGTTGAGGGGCGAACCATAGCCTCATTGAAACTGGGCCTCCTGGGTTGTGATGCCACATACCACCCAAAGGCCCTAGGGCCTCTGACTTCATCCTTCTTGGCCCTGACCCTTCACACGGGACTAATCTGAACTGTTGCGAAATTGCTTTCTTGAGGGTTCTGCATGCAAAACAGCATCTAACTAATGCTGATGTGTCAGCCAGAACCTCTAACTTAAGGGTAGGGGAGAGCAAGCAAGAGACAGGGAATGAGTAAAATTAAATTCCAGAAGGCATTCTTGAGAAAGTGGTAAAACGTGGTTCCCACACTTCCCCTCTCTGTTTTCTTTAGTGAATGTTTCTGATCTTCTTGTCAGGGGAACAGCGTTAGCATCGCCTTAGTGCAGGTGAGCTGATAAAATGAGGCAATAAATGTTCTACTGAGAAATAAAACACAAAGCAAATTATGACTAAGAAGAAAGAGAAAAAACAAGATTTTAGATTTAGGGAGGAGAACCAGTTCTTCGGGTTGAGCCATGTAGCTATATTTGAGAGGTTTTGAATAGTAACATCTGGAGAGTGTTGTTTTTGAAGGGATTGAATCTGTTGAAGGATGTGTTGTGAATGTAGGACAGAGTCATTAAGTATAGCTTCTGATTTTGGATCTCCTTATTGATGCAAATTGTTCCAGGTTTCACAGTAATTCTGAACAAAATAAGGTGTTATACACACATGGGAAAACATGCTGTCACGTGCTGTCTAGCTGTGATGGAGTCCAAAGGGCATGCTGACGCTCACGCAGCCATAAAACTGCAGCTACCAAAGTTGCAAGTCGAGATAAAATCATTTGTTCAATTTCTACTTGTTTAGTAAAATTAGAAGTTAAATTAGTCATAAGCGTCTGCACCTGGTTGGCGGTTTCTAAGGAAATAGGGCAGTTGCCGCAATAACAGCTGCTGTGGGAACAGCTGTTATGGAGACTATTAGAGCCCCTGAGAAACACTTTACACCATATCAGATTGGAACGAGTTGAGCAGTTTGAGCTAGGGGAGAATCACCACACCAGGGTCGATCTAAAGAAATAGGTATCCAAGTTTGGGCTTGTGTTTCAGAATGAAAATCTGTGAGTGATTAACTAAGAGGGAATAGTTATAACATGGAGTGAGAATGGCTCCAGAAGGTGGAGTTACGGAAAAATTAGAAAGGGTAAAGTTATAAGCAAGTGCGAAGATGTATGGTCTCATGGTGCAGATATTAACATGGGCATTTATGTCTGTAAAGTGCCAAATAAAATGGCTACTGTTAAAGGTTGCAGGGCCTTGTAAAACCCATGAGAAAAAAGGGAACGCAAGAAGCCACATGAGGATCTTAGGAGAGTATTGTAATGGTGCATATTTTAATCAAAGTACAGGTCCTGCAAATCTGGGAGTCCGTAAAGGATCAGATTTGTTATAGTACGAGGAAGGAGACCAATTCAAAATCATGCCAAGTTTTGTTACAGTCTTGAACTAGTAATCCTTGTGGACCCCAGTCTTCTACAGTATAATTATTAATCAGGAGGAGCTGTATGGAAAAATTGATAGATCGGCAGACACTGTATGAAAAAATTGCTAGATTGTCAGACATGCCAATTAAATCCATCAAACTGTCCCATATCAATCCAGGTGGAGTACATAACGGGACTGATGCTTTAGGGTAAGACATTCCAGATGTTAAGTTTCCTGGGAAACCAGCAGTAAACACAAAGGTCTGATGTTTAATGTAATGGTTAGGATTTGCGATCCTGTTTTGGGGGGTCTTATTTTATTATTCATATACCACTGAGTGCTGGTATAAGCACATAGATGTGCATTTGTTGAATTAGTTACACAGAAGGGTAGATGTGAACCATTAATGGTCTAAGGAGAACCTAACGTGTGCATAGGTAAAAGCTATGGAGGAGAAAGCCATTCTCCCCCAGTAATGGTGGAGTCATTGCTAGAAATACGAATCTCTGGATCTTCCCACGTGACAACAGAGAACAAAGCGGGGTTCATTAACTGAGCCCAGTATGTATAGTTATTGTTAGGTAGTGTATGAGCTGGAACCCTAGTGAAAAACTAACCCAAAACAGCCATACCTGTGGGCAGAGTTAGCGGTTAGAGAGGCTAGAAGGGAAAGTAACATTATTTTCAGGAGTAATAGGTGTGCCAGTATTAACAAGAACTATTTCAGCTCCTGAAGTAAGACATTTAACATCACCCCATGTAATATCAGCAGCTAGTGGATGATTATTCCTCAGTCTTTCAGAAGAGGCAAGCCAAGAGTCATCTGGGTGGTCAATAGACGAAACTCCGGTAACGGATCCTGAAGTCCTTGGTGCCAGCTCATAAGGTTTCACACAACGGGCAGGGATCCAGAGTGGACCAGATGACGACAAAACAGCAGCATATCCCCTTCCTCGTGTTAGTAATTTCACAGGTCCTTGCCAAATAGGAGAGGGTGGTTGTTTGAAAAGTACCAGAGGGTATTCTTGTGAATGCGGAGGAGCAAACTGTCTAGCAGCGGCTGCTTGTGAAGAAGTACTGGAAATTGACAAGTGATCAAGAGTGGATAAGTGATATATAATTGTTCCCTAGGAGGGGTTAATTCTTTCATTTCCTGTTAATTTAAAAATAATTTCAGTAGCCTATCTGCGTGTTCAATAATGGCTTGTCCAGTAGGATTGTGAGGAATACCTATGATGTGTTTACTATCCCATAGACAAAGAAATCGCAAAGTTTTTGAGATGTTTATGCTGGAGCATTATCAGTTTTAATGGTTTGAGGATGTCCTAGAATAGCAAAACATTCAAGAAGGTGAGCTCGCACAGGACGTACTTGTTCTCCTTGTTGTGTGGTAGCCCATAAAAAGGCTGAAAAAGTATCAGAAGTTACATGCACAAAGTGAAATGGTTTAAATGGAGGATAATGAGTCACATCCATTTGCCATAACTCATTAGAAGAAGACTGCGAGGGTTCACGCCAGCTACAGGGAGAGAAGGAGCTAATAATTGACATGTGGGTCAGGTACAGGCCCTGTCTTTGGCTTCCTGTAGGGTTAGAGCATTGTTAACACAGTGCCATGGCACCCTGGTGGAAGAACTGTAGTGTTTGAAAGGCTTCAGTAAACAATGATCCTGTAAAGCAAAGAGATGAATCAACTTGCTGATTCCCAAAAGCAAGAGCTCTGGGGAAATGGTGGATGTCTTTGAATATCAGCTATTAAAAAAAGGATGTTATCCTTTAAAGAGTTTGAACAGAAACAGAGAGAGTAATGGTTTATCTACTGAAGCGTTTAAAATAGAATCAGGCAATTGCTGAATAATATTGACAACATAAAAGGAATCTGTTAAGAGATTAAAAGAAGCTTTCTAGAAGGTTTGTAAAGCAAGCAAGACAGGAGCTAATTCAGAACGTTGTGGGGGAGCGTGGGGGCTGCTGAAGATCTTTTTCCACCCTGAGGTTCCCTTCCAGGTTGCTATTCCTTGAGTTTGATTGCCATCTGCATAGAGGCTAAACACATTAGGAACAGGATGTCTAGACATAATAGAATATAAAGAAAAGGGCACTAATTGTAAAATAGAAATTCTTTTATCCATCAGCAAGTTGTAAATAAATTTCCCTGTAAAATGTGATATGGCAGTTTGAAATTGTTCATTAGTTTGCTATAATGATTCCACATTCTCTTTAGATAATCCCATATAAACTGTCTGTGGATCTGAGCCAGTAAAGCAATGGAGACGTAAGTGTCTTTGCTGTAACAGATGTAGTCTCACCTGCAGATAAGGAAGAGTATTTTGGTTGATTAGGATAATGTTGCCATTCAATGATTTTTATATGTTTAGGTAACATTTGGGCAAGTATTGCTGTAGGAGTATGTTCTGTAGAAAGAAGGATCAGTGAAAAAGAATGAAGGAACACACCTGTCAAGAAAATGTTTAGCATAAGCAGTGCTGATTTGTTGTAATAAAGCATCGTGTTGAGGAGAAAAACAGCAGGGAGGGTTTTATTACAGGGTTTCATTTCCCTGTAATAATTGAAAAAAAGGAAGCATTGCATATGTTGGGATGTCTAAACTAGGTCATATCCTATTTAAGTGATCCAAGAATTGCGGTAAAGAATAAAGTGTTAATGGTTCTGGAACCTTGAAAGAAAACTGTAAAGGAGTAATTGTTTTCTGTAAAATTTGAAAGCCAAGGTATTTCCATGGGGTCATGTGTTGGATTTTCTCTGCATTTGTTATTAACCCCTGTGAATTCAAATATGTCTGTAATGAAGAGAGAATTTCTGTTAATTTTTGTGGCTAAGAGTGAGCCAAAAGAATGTCATCCATATGATAAATATAAGGCATCAGGTAATTGTTGTTATAATGGCTACAGAGTTAGATCTACAAATCTTTGACACATGGTGGGGCTATTCATACCTTGATACAAGTATTTCCATTGATATTGTTGTAAAGGATGATAATTATCTATATCAGGAACTGAAAATGCAAATTTGTGTTTGTCTTCAGAATGTAAGGGTATGGTAAAAAAGCAATCCTTAGGATCTATAATTATTAAAGTGTGTTGTCTGGAATTAGGGGCTTGGGTTGTGATGAACCCATCGGTTGCATCTGAATATGACAGTTATAGTTTAGTTCAGTCGTTCAGTTGTGTCCAACTCTTCGTGACCCCATGGACTGTAGCACACCAGGTTTCGCTGTCCATCACTGACTCCCAGAACTTACTCAAACTCATGTCCATAGTGTCAGTGATGCCATCCAACCATCTCATCCTCTGTCGTCCCCTTCTCCTTCTGCCTTCAGTCTTTCCCAGCATCAGGGTCTTTTCCAATGGGTCAGTTTGTCACATCAGGTGGCCAGAGTATTGGAGCTTCAGCTTCAGCATCAGTCCTTCCAATCAATATCCAGGACTGATTTCCTTTACGATGGACTGGTTTGATCTCCTTGCTTTCCAAGGGACTCCCTAGAGTCTTCTCCAAAACTGTAGTTCAAAAGCATCAATTCTTCAAAGCTCAGCTTTTTTATGGTCCAACTCTCACATTCATACATGACTACCGGAAAAACCATAGCTTTGACTAGACAGACCTTTGTTGGAAAAGTAATGTCTCAACTTTTTAATATGTTGCTTAGGTTGGTCATAGCTTTTCTTCCAAGGAGCAAGCATCTTTTAATTTCATGGCTGAAGTCACCATCTGTAGTGATTTTGGAGCCCAAGAAAATAAAGTCTTTCACTTTTTCCATTGTTTCCCCATCTATTTGCCATGAAGTGATGGGACCAGATCTTAGCTTTTTGAATGTTGAGTTTTAAGCCAGGTTTTTCACTGTCCTCTTTCACCTTCATCAAGAGGCTCTTTAGTTCTTCACTTTCTGTCATAAGGATGGTGTCATCTGCATATCTGAGGTTATTGATATTTCTCCCTGGAATCTTGATTCCAGCTTGTGCTTCATCCAGTCCTGCATTTTGCATGATACGCTCTGCATGTAAGTTAAATAAGCAGGGTGACAACATATAGCGTTGACATACTGCTTTCCCAATTTGGAGCCAGTCCATTGTTTCATGTCCAGTTCTAACTGTTACTTCTTGACTTGCATGCCCATGTCTCAGGAGGCAGGTAAAGTGATCTGGTATTCCCATCTCTTTCAGAATTTTCCACAGTTTGTTGTGATCTACACAAAAGGCTTTGGCATAGTCAATAAAGCACAAGTAGATGTTTTTCTGGAACTATCTTGCTCTTTTGATGATCCAACAGATGTTGGCAATTTGATCTCTGGTTCCTCTGCCGTTTCTAAATCCACTTTGATAATATCTGAAAGTTCTCGGTTCACATACTGTTGAAGCCTGGCTTGGAGAATTTTGAGCATTACTTTGCTAGTGAGTGAGATGAGTGCAATTGTGTGGTATTTTAAGCATTCTTAGGCATTGTCTTTCTTTGGGATTGGAATGAAAACTGACCTTTTCCAATCCTATGACCACTGCTGATTTTTCCAAATTTGCTGGCATATTGAGTGCAGCACTTTCATAGCATCATCTTTTAGGATTTGAAAACCAAAGATGGAGAAGCTGTATACAGTCAGCAAAAACAAGACCAGGAGCTGACTGTGGCTCAGATCATGAACCTCTTTGTTGCCAAATTCAGACTTAAATTGAAGAAACTATGGAAAACCACTAGACCGTTGAGGTATGACCTAAATCAAATCCTTTATAATTATACAATGGAAGTGACAAGTATATTCAAGGGATGAGATCTGATAGAGTGCCTGAAGAACTATGGACAGAGTTTCATGACATTGTATAGGAGGCAGGGATCAAGACCATTCCCAAGAAAAAGAAATGCAAAAAGGCAAAATGGTTATCTGAGGAGGCCTTACAAATAGCTATGAAAAGAAGAGAGACAAAAGGCAAAGGAGAAAAGGGAAGATATACTCATTTGAATGCAGAGTTCCATAGAATAGCAAGGAAGCCTTCCTCAGTTATGACTGCAAAGAAATAGAGCAAAACAATAGAATGGGAAAGACTAGAGATCTCTTCAAGAAAATTAGAGATACAAAGGGAACATTTCATGCAAAGATGGGCTCAATAAAGGACAGAGATGGTAGGGACAAAACAGAAGCGGTGGCAAGAATACACAGAAGTATACAAAAAGATCTTCAAGACTCAGTCACGATGGTGTGATCACTCACCTAGAGCCAGACATCCTGGAATGCAAAGTTAGGTGGGCCTTGGGAAGCATTGCTACAGACAAAACTTCTTTCTCTACACCTTCTCTAACCATGCTTTTTACCTTAGGACATTGAAAAAGGTAGGAGTGAGAGAAAACACGTTAGGAAGTGAGTGAACAAGTCCTTGAGAGAATTCATGAGCTGGTAAAGTATTCTTTGTTGATTTTATACTCCTGAGTTTAGACATAACAGGAGGAGGTTGGGAGGTGCCTCTGGCAGAGGAATAAGATCAGCCCAAGGAGTTTCTCGCTCTTCCATGGCAGAAACAGCAGTATGACATAAAGTCCAAGTATTTAGATGCCATACACTAACAATACCTACACCATTTCTTACTCGTTAGCAATCAGACACTTTCAAAGCCCCTTCTCGTGGATACCAAGGACAATGAGTCAGAAGTAAAGCCGGAATCAGAAACCTTACACTCAGCCATGCAAGCAGAAAAGAAAGCTGACCCTTATGCCAAGCTGTTGAGGAGAAAGAGAGTTACCCATAAGAGAAGGAGAAAGGGAAAGCATTGTCTGTCCAGCAGACTTCGGTCCTCGCCAGCCGTGAAGGCCATAGTTCTACCTGGGTGAGCGGACGTCCTTTTCCCTTGCTCGGGCTTGAGGAAGGGATGTGACGCAGACTTCTAGGAGGTTCCTGGTCCAGTGCCATTTGCGCTGGTCGCACTGAATAATTCTCGAAACACACAGGAGTATGAGAGACAACACAGGGAGAACTCCCTGAGCACAGGCTCAGCACGTATTTTATTGGTAACTTATCTTGTAATCTTTAAGAGCAGTAAAACAAGACAGAGACCAGAATTCAGGGATTAAGGAGGCTTCCTTCTGGAGGTCCAGAGGTAATCACATGAGAGTTGTAAATAAAGGTCTTTGAAGAAAAAGGGGTTTGTTTTTCATGTTAGATGTCAGCCAGAACATCTAACTTAAGGGTAGGGGAGAGCAAACAAAAGACAGGGAATGAGTAAGATTAAATTCCAGAAGGCATTCCTGAAAAAGCAGTAAAACATGGTTCCCACACTAGGCTTGTTTTTGCTTCGCGGGCCGGCCTGGAGACTGTGGTTCTGCTCTAGCAGACAAGGCACCACTGTTGCAAATGGAGCTTGCGTGCCTGAACAACCTCCCTGGCCTCCTGAGCCCCAGGATATTCCAACCGTGAGGCTCCGGCGTGCTAAGGCTGCAAGGATATGACACAGGGCCAGGGAAAGGAAGCCAGAGAGGAATACAATGGGCAACGTGTCCCCTCTATATTTTACTGTCTCTTTCTCTAGGAGTGTTGCTGACTTCCAATGTTTGTTGTTTTCAGATGATCTCAAAAGTGATTCACTTATACATCTACACATACCCATTATTTTCAGCTTTGGTTTTCATAGACTTTATGGAAACAAGTTGAGTATAATTTCTTCTGATACAGAGTAGGGTTATTCTATTTATGTGTATGTGTGTATAGGTTTCAGCCACTCAGAATTTATCTTCTCCCTCCCTCCCTTTTTAATAACACTAAGTATGCCTTCTAAAGTCTATTTCTCATTTGTGAATTGCTACATAAAATTACCTCCAAGTGATATCACGTGACTTGCCTTTATCTGATGTATGTACTTCCCTTACTTCCGTCCATGTTGCTGAGAAAGGTTTTTGCATTATGCTTCTTTATCACTAAGTTTACCTTCTCTCTCTGAAGCAGGTCTTCCTTATCCTTTCATCGATCCATGAACATTTTTGGCCTCTTCATTGTCTAGACTTTTGTCAGTATTAGGTGCTCTGGGGAATGTCGAGATGCCTGTGCCTTCTCCAATGGAGGAGGTTTCCTCTGCATAGAGGGCCTGGCATGGGTGTGCCTGATGATCTCATTGCTTTATTTTTATTCATAGTTTTCCAGGTAACCTTGGCACCTATGTCCAGGTAGTTCTTTACATTTTTCATTGCCACGAACACCTCAGGAACTTTCCCTTTACCCGGCACCCACTCCAGCAGTTATGGTTCATAAAAGTAATATCGATAACCCCTCCCTCTGACTGGCGTGAGATGATACCTCCTTGCCGTTTGAGTCCCTTGTCTCAAATCATAAACGATGTAGACCAGGCTCTAGGGGTATTTTTCTTTCCTGCTTGATTGTAAACCATTTGATTCAGGGTTCTCTCTTGAAATTGGCCTAAATTGGCATCTGAAAACTCGAATCAATTTCAGTTCTCCTTGCAGTAGCTTTCCCAGCCCATTTCCTGAGTGCTGGTGTCATGGACAGCCCCCAGGCCTTCTGAACACCCCTTGCCCTGCAGCAGAGGTTTCAGTGTTGCTGTTATGAGATGTGTCCACGAGGTGGCAGCACTGCACATTCCCCACTCTCTCCCATGGAGCCGAAGGAGCCTTAAACTGGCCTTCTTCCTGAGATGTCATTTGGAATGCCACGTGCCAGAGGAAAGCCCAAAGGCTTCTGGCGTCTGACTTCTCCCCCTGACACTTCACTCGAGACAACTGTTGACACCTGAAAAACCACTGTCTTTGCGGCAGTTTCCGTTTTTAGGGGAGGACTTTGAAACAGACAACTGGCATAGGGATCCACACGAGCTGGAGACCAGCTCGATTTTCAGAGCTCTTCCTGCACACCAGCTTGACGATACTTGAGATGCTCTAGGCTTGAATTTGCTCTTGGGGGATGGCATCCATGTGGAGACTGTGGTCCCGGCCAGAATGGACTGGGCAACACAGGTACAAAACAAAAGTGGCTCGTGTGCTTGAGACACCTCCCTGGCTCCCTGAGTCCCAGGACATCCCAGCCTTGAGACCAAAACTGGTCAGCCAGCAGAGATATGATGTTAGCCCAGGAAAAGGAGGCTAGAAAGCAGTAGAGAAGGCAGTGGTTGCTTTGTTTTTTTCAGTGGATGTTAATTTAATTTTAAAGGAATATCCTTTGTTTACAATGCTTGTTTCTTTCAGATATATAGTAATGAGTTTTGTTATGCCTCTAAACATACCCATTATTTTCAGCTTCTGTACCCCTAGACATGATTAAAGCCCGCTAAACAAATTCCCCGTGATAATTCAGTATGTCTTCTTGTTGATCTATTTTATATACACATACACACACGTGTCTATTAGTGTGTATAGGTTTCAACCACATTCTAATTTATCTTTCCTTCACACTGTTCTTTTTTTGGACCCTGGCTTCCTTTTTTTAACGTCTCTGGGTTGATTTCTCTGTTTTAAATTCATTCATAAGATGAGTTTTCCGATTCCACCTCTAAGTGATATCACAGGCTGATTCCTATTCTCTGTCTCATTTACTTCATTGATTTCCATCCATGATGCTGAGAAAGGCCTTGTTATCTTCAATTTCATGGCTAAGATTCCGTGGTTTCTCGGTGGCACTGCTTCCTCATCCATTCGTCTGTCCACGGAAGTTAGGGCCATATCCACGTCCTGGCTGTTGTCGGTAGTAAGTGTCTGCATCCTTACCAGTGAAGGATGTTTCAGGATAGGGGTCCAGAAGTGAGAATGCTTCAAGATGTGATTGCTGTATATTTTGTTTCCTAAGGATCTTCCATACTCTTCTCCACGTGGTCCTTTACACTTTGCATTTCCATGTATGACAGCTTCAGAGGCGGTGTTTTTTCCCTGATGCCCACTCTGGCATTTATCGTTCATAAATATTTAAGGACAAAAACTTTCTGTGGTGTGAGTGGATACCCCCTTGCCATTTTAAGTGTCTTGCCTCTAATCATTAGCCATGTAGACCACCATGTCCTAGGTTTATCTTGTCAATGTTTTATAACGTGTTACACTGTGAGTGAATTTACCTCTAGAAATAGGCCCCCCCAAACTCATCCTGATTTCAAATATTATTGATGGCTCCCCCAGAACAGTTTTGGATGTGAAGTGTTGATTGCATCCCCGAGGCATGGGACTAGCTTGTGCCCAGATGCTGAGATGTCAGTGTTTCTGTGACCCAGGCGTCTCAAGGCCTTACGGCTGCTTCCTTTGGAACTCTGGTTGAGGGGCTACCACAGTCCCAGTGAAACTGGGCCTCCTGGATTGTGAGTTAGAATGCCACGCATCACCAAAAGGCCCTAGGACTTCTGTCTGCATCCTTTTTGGCTGTGACTCTTCACGCAAGACAAATTTAACTGCTGCAAAATCCCTTTCATGAGGGTTCTGTTGTTTTTAGGTGAGGCCTTTTAAACAAGATGCTTGAGCAGGAATCCACATCACTTGGAAACCAGGACAACAGCTGATTCTCTGAGTTCTTCCAGCACAGAGGTTGTACCATACTGGGGATGCACTTGCTTTTGCTTATGGTGGGCCATCCTGCCTCTGGATACTGTGGTTCCACCCTAGGGGACCAGGCATTACCATTGCAAATGGGGCTCATGTGCCTAGACAACCTCCCCTCCCTCCTGAGCCCCAATATATTCCAGTATTGAGACTAAAACGTCTCAGGCTGCATGGATATGATACCAGCCTGGGAAAAGGAAACCAGAGAAGACTACAGTAGGCAAATTTTCCCCTCTGTATTTTACTGTCTCTTTCTCTAGGCGTATCCTTGATTTCCCAGGTTTTGTTGGTTTCAGATGATCTCAAAAGTGATTCTGTTATTCATCTACACATACCCATTGTTTTCAGCTTCAGTTTTTATAGACTTTATCAAGCAAGTTGAGTATAATTTCCTGTGATACAGAGTCTGACTGTGTTGGTGACCTAGTCTATTTATATATATGTGTGTGTGTACAAGTATCAGACACTCGGAATTTACCTTCTCCTCCCACCTTTCCTCTTTAATAAGACTGAGTATGTCTTCTAAAGTCTGAGTCTGTTTCTCAGTTGTGAATTGACATAAAATCCACCTCCAAGTGATCTTACGTGACACTTTGCCTTTATCCATCCGTCGAATGTGCATTCCTTCCTTCTGTCCATGTTGCTGAGAGAGGTTTCTTGATTATGCTTCTTTATGGCTAAGTTTACCTTGTCTCTCTGGAGCAGGTCTTCCTTTTCCTTTCATCGGTCCATGGACATTTTGGCCTCTTCACTGTCTAAACTTTGTCAATATTGGGTAATGTGGAGAATGTTGGGGTGCCTGTGTTTTCTCCAATAGAGGAGGTTTCCTTTGCATAGAGGGCCTGCTATAGATGGGCCTGATGATATGAATGCTTTATTTTTCTTCATTTCCCAAGGAACCTTGGCACATTTGCCCAGGGAGTTCTTTACATTTTTCATTGCCATGGACAGCTTAGGAACTTTCCCTTTGGCACCTACTCTGGCAGTTATGGTTCATGAAAGTGACATTGATAACCCCTCCCTCTGACTGGTGTGAGGTGACACCTCCTGGTCGTTTCAGTCCCCTGTCTCTGATCATTAACAATGTAGACCAGGCTCTGGGGAGTGCCTTTTTTCTTTTTTCCTCTTTGATAACAGTGTGTCATGTTTCCCTCTTGAAACTAACTGGCCTTTGAAAACTCGTTTGGATTTTAGATCTCTTTGCAGAAACTTTCCCAGCCTATTTCCTGAGTGTTGTCATGGACAGCCCCAGGCCTTCTGAATGTTCCTTGCCCTGCAGGGGAGGGTTCGGTGTTGCTGTTACGAAGTGTGTCCACAAGGCGGCAGCACTTCCGCATTCCCCACTCTCTTTAATGGGGCGGAAGGACCCTTAGTGAAACTTGCTTGCCCGAGTTGCAATTTAAAATGCCACTGGCCAGAAAAAGCCCAGGGGCTTCTGTTGTCTGACTGCATCCCCCTGATCCTTCACTCACAACAAATGTTGGCCCCTGCAAAATCTGTGTTTGAGGCAGCTGTCATTTTTAGGGGAGGGCTTTGAAACAGACAGCTGGTGTGAGGATGCGCAGCAGCTGGAGACCCGCTGGCTTTTCAAAGCTCTTCCAGCACAGGGGCTTGACCATACCTGGGAGGCACTAGGCTTGAATTTGGGGGTGGTCTGCATGTGGAGACTGTGGTCCCAGGCAGATTGGACTGGGCAATACAGACGCAAAGGGGGCTTGTGTTCCGGGGACACCTCCCTGAGCCCCAGGACATCCCAGTCTAGAGACCAAGCCTGGTCAGCCTGCAGAAATGAGATATTAGCCTAGGAAATGGTGGCTAGAAAGAGGTAGAGTAGGCAGTGATTGTTGTCTTTTTTTTTTCCCCCAATAGCTTTACATTTAATTTTTCTAGAAATATCCTTTTTTTAAAAACAATGCTTCTTTCAGATGTACAATAAGAAGTTTTGTTATGCCTTTAAACATACCCTTTATTTTCAGTTTCAGTACCCGTAGACGTTATTAAAGCTGGCTGAGTCGAACTCCCCGTGATAATTCAGTAGGTCTTCTTGATGATCTATTTTATATATACACACTCATAGTTAGGTATCTATTAGTGTGTATAGGTTTCAACCACCTTCTAATTTTTCTTTCCTTCACATCTTTCTCCTTTGGAAACCCAGGCTTTGTTTTCTAATATCTCTGAGTTGATTTTTCTGTTCTAAATTCATTCGTAAGATGAAGTTTTCCAATTTCACCTCCAAGTGATATCACAGGCTAATTGCCATTCTGCCTCATATACTTTCCTGACTTCCATCCATGGTGCTGAGAAAGGCCTTAATTCTTTATTTCTAAGTTTCTGTTGTCTCTCTATATAAGCAGGTTTTCCTTATCCATTCATCTGTCCATGGACAATTTGGCCTCATTGTCTGGACTATTGGTCAATATTGGGTGCTCTGGGGAATGTTGGGGTGCCTGTGTCTTTTCCAGTGGAGGTTTCCTCTGCATAGAGGGCCTGGCATGGGTTACCTGATGATCTGAATGCTCTATTTTAACTCATTGTTTCCCAAGGTGCCTTGGTACCTTTGTCCAGATAGTTGCTTACATTTTTCATTGCCATGGACAGCTTAGGAACTTTCCCTTTACCCGGCACCCACTCCAACAGTTATGGTTCATAAAAGTGATACCAATAGCTCTGACTGGCGTGAGGTGAGACCTCCTTGCCATTTCAGTCCCTTGTCTCTTTCTCGTCATTAACGATGTAAACCGGGATAGGGTTTGTTTTCCTTTCCTGTTTGATTGTAAGCGGTGTGAATTTTATTGAAATTGACCTCTGAAAACTTGTCTTGATTTCAGCTCTCCTGGCATTAGGTTTCCAGAGGGCTGGTGTCACCGACAGCCCCCAGGCCCTCTGAATATTCCTTGCCCGCAGCAGAGGTTTCAGTGATGCTGTTACGAGATGTGTCCACAAGGCGGCAGCACTGCTGCATCCCCGCTACACTCTTAAGGGGCCAAAGGAGCCTCAATGAAACTTGCCTTTCTGAGATATAATTTGGAATACCACGCGTCAGAAAAAAGCCCAAGGGCGTCTGTCGTCTGACTTCTTCCCTCTGACACTTCACTCGTGACAAATGTCTGGGCCACGTCAGCGTCCTGTCTGTTGTAAACAGTAAGTGCTGTGGAAAACTTTCAGGCGCCTGTGTCCGGGATTTCCAGGGAAGGATTTTTCTTGGCAGTGGCCTGACGGTGTGATTACGCCTAAGGTTTGTTTCCTAAGGATCGGTCCCAGTGGTCCCTGACGACTGGACTGGGCAGTACAGGTCCAAAGGGGGTCGTCCTGGGGACACCTCCCTGCCCCCTGAGTCCCAGGACAATCCAGGCTTGAGTCCAGGCGTGGTCTGCCTGCAGGTATGTGAACCTAGGCTGGGAAAAGAAGCCAAGTGCATAGTGTTGGCGCTGTTGTTTATTGTTCTTTCTGTTCCTCAGTTTTTCTCACTGCATTATTTATGATTTTCCCCCCATTCTTTAGTATTTGGCTCTGTTATATACCTACACAGACTTGTTTTTCATCTTTTCTTCTCTTAGAAAGAACAAAATTTGTAAAATTCCCTGTGCTACACATTGCATCTTCATTGATGATCTATTTTACATATATGTGGTCCCCTCCTAATTTTTCCTCTTTCCACATTTTTCTGTTTGGCCTTTGTTAATCCTTTGAATTCAATTCTTTTAGAAATTCATTAAGCTGCATGAGTTTTTCAATCCCACCTCTCAGTGGTATCGCCTGACGGTTTTCTCTGTATAACTTAGTTCACTTAGTTGGTAATTCCCGATTCTTCCTTTTTGCTTTGATATTCACCATTGCATTCTTTCTGGCTGAGTAAGATTCCAGTTCTCCGTCACTTTCTCTTCATATGTTCATCTCTCCATGGATATTTTGTGTTTCCTTGTCTTGAGTATTATATATATTGTGTTCTTGGTGATTGTAGGGGTCCATGTGCCTTTCAAATTAAAATTTTCTCTGGCTATATGGTGAGCAGTAATATTGCCTAATCTGCGGACTTCATTTTTTAGTTAAGGCATATATGTAGCATCCTTTGTAGTCGCTCTGTTATTTTTTTCCCATGAATAACATAGGAGGCTTTTATTTTCTCCACACCTTCTAACATTCATTTGTTAAATACATAGTTTTCCTCCATAGAAGTTCTACATCCTCTATGGTTTATTGACACTTTTTCATTCACATAGCTTCCTTGAGGAAATACTGGTCTTTCATCAAATGTGGATTTTCAATCCAATAATGCCCTTTTCAGTTCAGTTGTTTTGTTTTTCAGTGCCAGTGTCTTTTTTCTTTTCATCTTCTTTTTGAACTTCTCATTTTGTTTGTATGCTGTCTTTTTGATTTTGCTTTTTGCTCTGCTTATACTTCTTGCCACATAGGTTCTGAAACTGTTTTGCCCAGAAATAAACTCTCATGTTTCATGAATTTTTTGTAGAGGAGACAAGGATATCCAGGGAATGGAGGAGATATTCTCTTTTGCATTTGCTGGTGAAACTGGATAGTCACTTGAAAGAATTAAAGTGGGCCCGTGCTGCTGCTAAGTCGCTTCAGTCGTGTCTGACTCTGTGTGACCCCATAGACAGCAGCCCACCAGGCTCCCCCGTCCCTGGGATTCTCCAGGCAAGAACACTGGAGTGGGTTGCCATTCCTTCTCCGGTGCATGAAAGTGAAAAGTGAAAGTGAAGTCTCTCAGTCGTGTCCGACCCCATGGACTACAGCCGACCAGGCTCCTCCGTCTATGGGATTTTCCAGGCGAGAGTACTGGAGTGGGGTGCCATTGCCTTCTCCTAGTGGGCCCTTAATTAATACCATATACAAAAATCAACTGAAATATGTTAAAAATTGAAGTCTTAAATATTTTTGCTTTTGGTGTCAAATTCAAAATTAGCAAAAAGTCATTGCCAAGACCACTGTTAAGGAGTCTTCCCTTTCTGAGTTTTATTTCAGGTCTTAAGTTTAGGTCTTTAATCCATTTTTATTAATAGTTGGCTTTTATGTACGGTATAAGATGGGTCCAGTTTTTTTTTTTTTTTTGCATACTGGTATTGTTTTCCAGACACCAAGTGTGGAAGAGACAATCTCTTCACTACTGTATCCTCCTTTGTCCTTTGTCATAAATTAAACATACATGTCTGAGTTTCTTTTCTTTTCCACTGATGAATGGTCTGCTTTTATAACAATACCATACTGATTTATCAAATCTTTTTAGTTTAGTTGAAAATTCGGAGAGGGCAATGGCACTCCACTCCAGTCCTCTTGCCTGGAAACTCCCATGGACAGAAGAGCCTGGTGGGCTGCAGTCCATGCGGTCGCTAGGAATCGGACACGACTGAGCGACTTCACTTTCACTTTTCACCTTCATGCATTGGAGAAGGAAATGGCAACCCACTCCAGTGTTCTTGCCTGGAGAATCCCAGGGACGGGGGAGCCTGGTGGGCTGCCGTCTATGGGGTCGCACAGAGTCAGACATGACTGAAGCGACTTAGCAGCAGCAGCAGTTGAAAATTAGGGCGAGTGAGGGCATTCCCTGTTGGTCCAGTGGTTAAGACTTCATGCTTCCACTTCAGAGGGCATGGGTTTTAGCCCCAGTGAGGGAACTGAGACCCCCCACACGCTGCACGGTATGGACAAAAATAGTAAAATAGCTTTGTTTATCTTGCCAAGATTACTTTAGCTATGTAAGATCTTTTGTAGATTCATACAATTTTAGGATTTGTATTCTGTTTTTTTGAAAATTGCCATTATAATTTTGATATAAATGGCATTGAATCTATAGATCTTTGGGGGTAGTATGAATAATTTGTCAGCATAAATTCTTCCAATCCATGAGCATGGAACATATTCCCATTATAGGTCTTTAATTTCTTTCATTAATATTTTATAGTTTTTAGTATATAGATGGTTTTACCTCCTTTTTCAAATTTATTCCTGCGTATTTGTTTTTGATGTAATTGAGAATGGGATTATTTCCGATTCTATTTCTGATAGTCTATCGTCCTTATGTAGAAAAACAACTGCTTTTTGTATATTAATTTTGTATCCTGCAAATTTCCTAAATTTGTTTAGTAGTTCTAGCAAAATTGGGGGGGGGGTTCTTTAAAGGTTTCCAATATAATATGCCACTAAAATGAAGACAGTTTTCATTCTCACTTTCCTTCTTGGATGCTTTTTACTTCTTTTCTTACCTAATTGTTTTGAGCAGGACATCTTGTGTTATGTTAAATAAATGTTATAGAGTGGGTATCATTGTCTTGTTCTGATCACAGAACAAAAGCTTTCAGCTTTTTCCCATAATATCATAATGAGCATTATGTTGATCATGGGTTTGTTATGTGGCCATTTTTATGTTGAGGTACATTTCCTTCTATATGCAATTGATTTAGAATTTTTATCATAAATAGACATTGAACTTTTCCCAAAGCTTCTAATGCACCCATTAGTATACAAATACAAATTTAAATATACAAGAGGTCATGCACCTCAGTACCGGAAAAATAAATGACCCTGTCAAAAAATGGGCCAGTAGAAGACATACAGATGGCTAAAAAACACATGAAAAGTTGCTCAACATCACTCATTATCAGAGAAATGCAAATCAAAACCACAATGAGGTACCATCTCATACTGGTCAGAATGGCTACAATCAAAAAGAGTCTACAAACAATAAATGCTGGAGAGGGTGTAGAGAAAAGGGAACCCTCTTACACTGTTGGTAGGAATACAAACTAGTACAGCCACTATGGAGAATAGTGTGGACATTCCTTAAAAAACTGGAAATAGAACTGCCATATGACCCAACGATCCCACTGCTTGGCATACACACCAAGGAAACCAGAATTGAAAGAGACACATATACCCCCAATGTTCATTGCAGCACTGTTTACAAGAGCTAGGACATGGAAGCGACCTAGATGTCCATTGGCAGATGAATGGATAAAAAAGTTGTGGTACATATACACAATGGAATATTACTCGGGTATTAAAAAGTACACATTTCACATCAATGGACAGATCATCAAAACAGAAAATTAATAAGGAAACACAAGTCTTAAATAATACATTAGATGAGATGGAGCTCATTGATATCTTCAGGACATTCCATCCAAATGCAGAAGAATATACACTTTCTTCTCAAGTGCACATGGAACATTCTCCAGGATAGCCCACATCTTGGGTCACAAATCAAACCTCAGCAAATTTAAGAAAACTGAGATCGTATCAGACATCTTCTGTGACCACAACACTATGAGAATAGATATCAAATACAAGAAAAAAAAAACTGTAATAAACACAAGCACATGGAGATTAAATGACATGTTTCTAAATAACCAACAGGTTACTGAAGAAATCAAAAGGGAAATCAAAACATTTCTAGAAACAATTGACAATGAAAACACAACAACTCAAAACCTATGGGCTGCAGCAAAAGCAGTTCTAAGAGGGAAGTTTACAGCAATACAATCCTACCTCAAGAAACAAGAAAAACATCAAGTAGCCTAATGTTACACCTAAAATGACTGGAAAAGGAAGCGAAAAAACCCCAAAATTAATAGAGGGAAAGAAATCAAAGATCTGAGCAGAAATAAATGAAAAATCAATGAAAGAAACAAAAGTAAAGGTTAATAAAACTAAAAGCTTGTTCTTTGAGAAGATAAACAAAATTGACGTCTTTAGCCAGACTCAAGAAAAAAAGACAAGAATCAAATCAACAAAATTAGAAGTGAAAAAGGAGAGGTTACAACAGACAATGCAGAAAGACAAAGGATTATAAGAGACTATTATGAACAACTGTATGGCAATAAAATAGATAACCTTGAAGAAATGGACAGATTCTTAGAAAAGTTCAATTTTCCAAGACTGAACCAGGAAGAAACAGAAATTATGAACAACCCAATTACAAGCACTGCAATTTAAGCTCTGATCAAAAATCTCCCCAATAACAAAAGCCCAGGACCAGATGGCTTTACAGAATTCTATCAAACATTTAGAGAAGAGCTAATGCCTATCCTTCTAAAACTCCTTCAAAAAATTGCAGAGGAAGGAACACTTCCAGACTCATTCTACAAGGCCACCATCACCCTGATATCAAAACCAGACAAAGACAACACAAGAAAATAAATCTACAGGCCAATATCACTGATGAGCATAAATGCAAAAATCCTCAACAAAATTTTAGCAAACAGAATTTTTCAACACATAGAAAAGCTCATACACCATGATTGAGTTGGGTTTATTCCAGGTATGCAAGGATTCTTCAATATATGCAAATCTATCAGTGTGATACACTATATTAAATTGAAAGATAAAAACCATATGATCATGTCAATAGATGCAGAAAAAGCCTTTGACAAAATTCAATACCCATTTATGATTAGAGCTCTTCAAAAAATGGGCATAGAAGGAACCTACCTCAACATAGTAAAGGCCATATATGATAAGCCTACAGCAGACATTATTCTCAATGGTGAAAAACTCAAAGCATTCCCCCTAAGATCAGGAACAAGACAAGGGTGTCCACTTTCACCACTATTATTCAACATAGTTCTGAAAGTCCTAGCTACAGCAATCAGAGAAGAAAAAGAAATAAAAAGAATCCAGATCAGAAAAGAAGTAAAGCTGTGATGACATGACACTGTACACAGAAAACCCTAAAGATAGTATCAGAAAATTACTAGAGTTAATTAGTGAATTTAGCAAAGTTGCAGGATACAAAATCAATACACAGAAATCACTTGTGTTTCTATATACTAACAATGAAAAATCAGAAAGAGAAATTAAGGAATCAATTCCATTCACCATTGCATGAAAAAGAATTAAATATCTAGGAATAAGCTCATCTAAGAAGACAAAATAACTGTACACAGAAAATTATAAGACACTAATGAAAGAAATCAAAGATGACATAAAGAGATGGAGAGATACTCCATATTCCTGGGTAGGAAGATAAATATTGTGAAAATGACTATACTACCAAATGCAATATACAGATTCAATGCGATCCCTATCAAATTACCAATGGCATTTTTCATAGAACTAGAACAAAAAATTTCACAATTCATATGGAAATCCAAATAGCCAAAGCAGTCCTGAGAAAGAAGAATGGAGCTGGAGGAATCAACCTTCCTGACTTCAGTTTATACTACAGTCATCAAGACAGTATGGTATTAGGACAAAAACAGAAGTACAGACCAATGGAACAAGACACAAAGCCCAGAAGTAAACCCTTGCACCCATGGGTACCTTATTTTTGACAAAGGAGGCAAGAATATACAATGGGGCAAAGACAGCCTCTTCAATGGTGCTGGGAAAACTGGACAGCTACATGTAAAAGAATGAAATTAGAACACTTCTTAACACCATACACAAAGATAAACTCAAATGGATTTAAGACCTAAATGTAAGACCAGAAACTATAAAATTCTTAGAAGAAAACATAGACAGAACACTTGATGACATAAATCAAAGCAAGATCCTCTATGACCCACCTCCTAGAGTAACAGAAATAAAAACAAAAGTAAACAAGTGGGACATGATTAAACTTAAAAGCTTTTGCACAGCAAAGGAAACTATTAGCAAGTTTAAAAGACAATCCTCAGAATAGGAGAAAATAATGGCAAATGAAACAACTGACAAAGGAATAATTTCCAAAATATATAAGCAGCTCATACAACTCAATGCCAGAAAAACAAACAACCCAATCAAAAAGTGGGAAAAAGGCTTAAACAGACATTTCTCCAGAGAAGACATACAGATGGATAACAATCACGTGAAGAGATGCTCAACATCACCCATTATTAGAGAAATACAAATCAAGATTACAATGAGATATCACCTCACACCAGTCCGAATGGCCATCATCAAAAAGTCTACAAACAATAAATGCTGGAGAGGGTGTGGAGAAAAGGCAATGTTCTTCTGCTGTTGATGGGAATGAAAACTGATACAGCCACTATGGAAGACAGTGTGGAGAGTCCTTATAAAGCAGAAATAAAACCACCATATGACCCAGAAATCCCACTCCTAGGCATATTCCCTGAGGAAACCAAAACTGAAAAAGACATGTATCCCACTGTTCATTGCAGCGCTATTTACAATAGCTAGAACATGGAAGCAACCTAGATGTCCATCGACAGATGAATGGATAAAGAAGTTGTGGTACATCTACACAATGAAATATTACTCAGCCATAAAAAGGAATGCATTTGAGTCAGTTCTGATGAGGTAGATGAACCTAGAACCTATTATACGGAGTGAGGTGAGTCAGAAAGAGAAAGATAAATGTCATATTCTAACATATATATACAGAATCTAGAAAAATGGTACTGAAGAATTTATTTACAGGGCAGCAATGGAGAAACAGACATAAGAATAGACTTATGGATATGGGGAGGGAGAAGAGAGGGGGAGATGTATGGAAAGAGTAACATGGGAACTTACATTACCATATGTAAAATAGATAGCCAACGGGAATTTTCTGTATGGCTCAGGAAACTCAAACAAGGGATCTAAATCAACCTAGAGGGGTGGGAATGGAGGGAGATGGAAGGGAGGTTCAAAAGGCAGGGGATATATGTGTACCTCTATTTGACAGAAAACAGAAAAATTCTGTAAAGCAATTATCCTTCAATAAAAAAATTTAAAAAGGCCACATTTGACTCAGTTCTAGTGAGGTGGATGAAACTGGAGCCTGTAATATGGAGTGAAGTCAGTCACCAATATAGTAAATTGATGCATATATATGGAATTTAGAAAGATGGTAATAATGACCCTATATGTGACATAGCAAAAGAGACATAAAGAACAGACCTTTGGATTCTATGGGAGAGGTGAGGGTAGGATGATTTGAGAGAATAGGAATGAAACATTTATATGACTGTATGTGAAATAATGACCTGTCCAAATTTGATGCATGAAACAGAGCATACCCAAAGCTGCTGTGCTGAGACAACCACCCGGAGGGATGGGATGGAGGGGGTGTCAGGACGGGGGGGACACCAATTAAAATAAATCAGTTTTGGAAAGATACAAATAAAAAATTTTCAGCAAAAGTGTAACCAAATTCAGTAGCAAATTTAAAAGGTTATACACTATTATCAAGTGGAATCTACTCCCTGGCATGGAAGGTTGGCACAACCTTATTGTTATATATAAGGTATATATAAATTATATATATATATATATAAATCAATAAGGGTGATATGCAATGTTAATATAATGAATAAATATTGATATATATTTTCAGTAGATTCAGAAAAACTATTTGACAAAATTCAATGTCCTTTTTGACAAAATCTCTCAAACTGGGAACAGAAGGAGCATATCACACTACAAGGTCATACAGTATTGACCCACAACTAACCTTGTAACTAATGGTGAAAAACTGAAAGCTTTTCTTTAAAAATCAGGAATAAGTGTATCCACATTCACTACTCTTATTAAGGATAGTACTGTAGTTCTAACAAAAGCAATCTGACACAAAAATAAGAAATATAAAGGCCTCCAAAATGGAGAGGAAGAAGCAAAGCTTTCTCTATTTTCAGAAAACATTATCTTGTATATGACTCCTCCACAAAATGGTAGAACTAATAAATTCAATGAAGTTGCAGGATACAGAATCAACATATAAAAATAAGTTGTAAATCTATACACTAACAACAAAATATCTGAAAGACATAAAGAAAATAATTCCATTTACAATTACATGAGAAAAATTCATAAGAATAAATTTATCCAAGAGAGTTTTGAAAGACTTCTGTACTGAAAACTATAAGACATGAAGGAAAGAAATTGAAGACAACACAAATGTTAAGATAATCTTTGCCCATGAATTAAAAGAATTAATATTGTTAAAATGATCATAAGTTCAGTGCAATCCCTACCAAAATGTCAGTAGCATTTTTCACAGAAATAGAACAAAAAATTATAAAATTTGCATGGAACTACAAAAGAATTCAAACAGTGAAAGCAATCATGAGAAAGAAAAAACTAAAGGCTGTGTGTTTCAAGATTTGAAATTCTATTACAAAGCTATGATAATAAAGACAGTTTAGTATTGGTATAACAACAAACACAGAACAAAGAAATAAACCTAAGCATATATAGTCAATTAACGTATGGCAAAGAAGCCAAGAACACACAATGAAGAAATACAATAATCTCTTTAATAAACATTGCTGGGAAAACTGGCAGCCACATGCAAAAAAAATGAAACTGGACCACTATCTTACACCATACACAAAAAATAAAATGGGTTAAAGACTTGAACAGAAGATATAAAACCGTAAAACTCATAGAAGGAAATGTAAATGCAGTAAATTCCTTGCATTGGTCTTGCAGATGATTTTTTTAATCTGAACAAAAAAGTGAAAACAATAAAAGCAAATGGTAGGACATTAAATGTAAAAGCTTATGCACAGAGGAACCATCAAAAAGTAAGAAGGCAACCTACTGAATGAGAGAAGATATTTTTAGATCATATACAAATGAGGGGCTAATATCCAAAATAATAAAAGTCATACAGTTCATTAAGGAAAAAACAAACAGCAAAAAAAAAAAAATTACAAGCAATCCTGCTAAAAACTAGACTGGCCAGAAAATGTAAATATAATTTTTTTCCAAAGTAGATAGCCATATAGATGGCCAAGACACATGAGAGGATGCTCAGCATCACTTAAATTGGGAAAATGCAAATCAAAACCACAATGACATATAACCTCACACCTGGCTATTATCAAAATGACAAAAAAATAACAAGTGGTAATGAGAATGTAGATAAAAGGGAATTCTAGCATACTATTAATGGGAATGTAAATTGGTTCAGTCACTATGGAAAACAGTATGGAAAGCCCTCGAAAAAATTACAATTAACTACTATGCAATAATGCAGTGTCACTTTTGGATATTTATCTGGAAAAAGGGAAACACTAATTGGAAAATATATATGTACCACTATGTTCACTACAGCATTATTTCCTATAGTCTAGATATGGAAACAACCTAAGAACCACTGACAGATGAATTGAAAAAGATGTGATATGTGTGTGTATGTATACATGTATATAAATATATATATACAGGCATATATATAATATATATGTGCATGTGTGTCTGAATATTTCAGTACACATACATAGATTGGATATATATAAACGAATATACAGATGTGATATGTATATGTACACATACAGACATGCATGTATAATATATGTGCATATGTCTGTATATTTCTGTACATATATTGGAATATTATTCAGCCATAACAGGATGAAATGTTGCCATTTGTGACAACCTGGATAGATCTTGGGATTATCAATTTAAGTAATGACATCATAAAGAGACAAATACTGTATGATTTCACATTTATATGGAACCAAAAACACAAAACTCATAAATACATTGATTGATGGTGCTAGAAGGGAAGTGTGGTAGAGGGCTGCACAAATGGGTAAGGGGGTCAAGAGCTACAAATTTCCAGTTATGTAATAATGAACATATAATGTGTAGCATGGTGACTGAGCTACTTTCAAACTGGTAGTACAATAATTTTGACTAAGAAAGTATCTGGAAAAAAATTAATTTTGTAACTTGATAAGTAGTAACTAATTATGTTGTTCATTTTGCAATGTATACAAATGTTGAATCATTGCATTGTATCCCTATAATTAATGTGACTTTATATGTCCATTAAATTTCAGTAAATAAACTCTACAACATGCCAAAACAGTGATGCCACACAATTAGATATACATTATCTTCTGTTAAGTAATTACAAAGAAAAGTCAAATGTACAAAGATGAAATATGCAGGAAAAAAACATTAAAACTACAACACATTGGAGAGCTGGGAGAAGATGGTGGAATAGGAAGACCCAGAGCTCACCTCCTCTTACAGACAAATCAAGAGCACAACTTTCTGCAGAGTGATCATCCATGAAAAAGAACTGAAACCTATCAGAAAAGGCCTTCTACAACTAAAGATATAAAGGAGGACTGATGAGATGTGTGGTGGGGATGGAGCTGTGATATAGTCAGGTCCCATGCCCCTAGACTGACGATTCCCAAATGGGGAAATAATTTAAATTGCAGGTGTTCTCTCAATGGAGAGAGAGATTCAAGCCCCACATTGGCCTCCCCAGGCTGGGGGTCCTGCCCTGGGGAAACTAGCCCCAGAGAATTTGGGCTTGAAGGCCAGTGAGACTCTATTTCAGGAGTCTCAGAGGGGAGGGGGAAATAGAGACTTCACTCTTAATGGGCACCCACAAAGGTCTTACATACTCTGGGACCCAGGGAAGAAGTAGTATATGATAGGAGCCTGGGTCAGACCCACCTGATGACCTTGGAGCGTCTCCTGGAAAGGCAGGAGGCAACTGCAGCTCACCCTGGGGACATGCACAGTGGCGGCAGACATTTTTAGATGTTCTTTCTAACACATAGAAACAGTGCTGACAAATGCTGTTTTGGAATCCTCCTTCCAGGTTACACACCCAATACCCAGCATTGCGCAAAACAAACGGTCTACAAGTACCAGTGTTGGGACATTTCTGGACAAGCTAACACAGCATGGACACAGCTCGTCCACCGGCAGAACGACTGACTTTAGACCTGTGAGCCGCCACCACAGGGCAATGCAAGCGGCCATCAATGAACCAGTGGATAAAGGGAAGTGATATATATCAGAATGTACAAACAGAATACGCTCCCTTTTCAGGTGCACATGGAAATTTCTCCAGGATAAATCACAGGGAGACTTCAAATGAACCCTCACTAAATTTAAGAAAACTGAAATCATATTGAGTATTTGTTTTCCAAATGCAATGCTCTGAGACTGCAAATTGACTACAAGAATATAACTACAAAAAACAAACACGAGAAGTCTAAACAACACATTAGTAAACAACCAATGGATCATTGAAGAAATCAAAGAGGAAATAGATATCTAGAGACAAATGAAAAAGAAAACAACAATTCAAATCTATGGGACACAGCAAAATTAGTTCTAAAAGGAAAGTTTACAGTATGATACATGCTTACCATAGCAAACAAGAAATATCTCAAATGTACAACCTAACCTTATACTCAAAGGAGCAAGAATAAGAACAAAATTCAAAGTTAGTAAAATTTTTAAAAACCAAAGAGATTAGAGCAGAAATAGAGACTACAAATCAATAGAAAAGATCAATGAAACTAAGAGCTGGTTCTTTGAAAAGTTAAACAAAATTTAGCCAGATTCATGAATGAAAAAAAAGAGGGGGGGGCCAAACAATAAAATCAGAGATGAAAATGGGGAAAGTACAACTGACACAACAGAAATACCAACAGGCATGAGACTGCTATGAAGAATCATATGCTGATTCTTCTAGACAATTAATCTAGAAGAAACGGACAAAGTTCTAGAGACATACAATCACCCAAGACTGAATGAGGAAGAAATAGGATATATTATCAAATGAATTACCAGTAATAAAATCGAATCAGTTATTTAAAAAAAAAACTTCCAACAAACGAAAGTCCGGGAGCAGATGGCTTCACAAGTGAATTTTACCAAACGTTTAGAGAAAAGTTAACACCCATTCTTCTCAAACTATTCCTAAAACTTGCAAAGTCAGGAATTATGGGGTTGGGGGGAAAGAGTGCAAGATCATGAGCACACTAAGGACACTTGATAACTGATGACCGAATATTTGAGGGCATTAGTCGTAACAAGATATGAGAAATGGCTGACGTCATCAGAACGAGAGGCAGATAGAGGGCAGGGAGAAGGGGGTGTGAAGAGTTAGAGCTTTGGGAGCAGCAGGGAGAAGGGCTGGGAGCTCAGGAATCCAGGGGCTAGAGGGCCATAGGGATGGACGTCTAAAATGCACAGGATGAAGTGGGAGAGCAATAAAGGGGCCAGGAAGGGGAGGAATCAGTTCTGGAGATATCCAGAGGTCACAGGGGCAGACATATTGAGGTCACAAAGAACAACAGAGGACAATGGAGTAGAGGGATGGAGGAGGGGTGACGCTAGATGCAGCGGGTGGGTTGAGGGTCACTACTTGTTCCTTCTCCTAACTCCATGACTTGCATTCAGATCTTAGCCTAATTGTCAATAGTTTCTGATTTAACACCTTGAGGTAATAAACTCACTTACATAAAATACTTAGGATGATCCCTTCAACTGAATACACAGTAAAGGATTAGAGAAATGAATCAGCCATGACCCATAT